>JBBPBX010031292.1:24085-34630 GCA_038048925.1 Garcialebias charrua | reverse complement strand
TCCATCCATCCATCCATCTTCTTCCGCTTATCCGGGGTCGGGTCGCGGGGGTAGCAGCCTAAGTAGGGAGGCCCAGACTTCCCTCTCCCCAGCCACTTGGAGCAGCTCCTCCGGGGGAATCCCAAGGCGTTCCCAGGCCAGCCGAGAAACATAGTCCCTCCAGCGCGTCCTGGGTCTTCCTCTGGGTCTCCTCCCGGTGGGACATGCCCGGAACACCTCACCAGGGAGGCGTCCAGGAGGCATCCTAACCAGATGCCCGAGCCACCTCAACTGGCTCCTCTCGATGTGGAGAAGCAGCGGCTCTACTCCGAGTCCCTCCCGGATGACTGAGCTTCTCACCCTATCTCTAAGGGAGAGTCCAGACACCCTGCGGAGAAAACTCATTTCAGCCGCTTGTATCCGAGATCTCGTTCTTTCGGTCACAACCCAAAGCTCATGACCATAGATGAGGGTGGGAACGTAGATCGATCGGTAAATTGAGAGCTTTGCCTTTTGACTCAGCTCTCTCTTCACCACGACAGACCGGTACAGCGCCCGCTTCACTGCGGACGCTGCACCTATCCGCCTATCGATCTCACGCTCCAGTTTTCCCTCATTCGTGAACAAGATCCCGAGATACTTAAACTCCTCCACTTGGGGCAGGACCTCCTCCCCGACCCGGAGAGGGCATGCTACCCTTTTCCGGCTCAAGACCATGGCCTCGGATTTGGAGGAACTGATCCTCATCCCGGCCGCATCACACTCGGCTGCAAACCGCTCCAGTGAAAGTTGTAAATCACGAACTGATGAAGCCAATAGGACCACATCATCTGCAAAAAACAGAGAAGCGATTCTAAGGTCACCAAAACGGATCCTCTCAACACCTTGGCTGCGCCTAGAAATTCTGTCCATAAAAGTTATAAACAGGGATAATAAATTGAATTCATTATTATTATTATTATCATTATTATTATGTTTGGTCTGTGGGAGGAAAGGGGAGTTCCTGGAGAAAACCCACGCAGCACAGAGAAAGGTCCAGGGCTGGGATTTGAACCGAGGACCTGCTTGCTGAGAGGCAGCAGTTGTACTAACTGATCCACCGTGCCGCTCTGTTTCACTAGTGATGAGAAACATTTTGATAAAATGTGTAAAGATGAACCACCTTCTTTTAGGTATAAGTAAAGTTCTAATCAAATCTGTTGGGTCACTGGTTGCCATGGTGATTCCCACCATTTCTTGGCAGCAGAGGGCGGAGGAAGTTTCTGCTTCATGAAACCAGCAGTTGTAAGAAAACTATAAATAATACTGAAGAAACAGCAACACTTCCAGAGGTCCACAAGAACTTATCTCTCATGCAATCACACTCTCCATTCTCTGCACTTCTTCCTGACTCGGATGGATTTTCACTTGAAGTATATTCTCACGCTAACAACATTTAATTTTTTTTATTTAGATTCTTTTTTCATTTCAAATTTAAAATTTAAAAGAACACAAAAAAACTATTTACAATTCCACGTAAATAAAATTTAAACATTATATGAAATGAAAGGAAGCAGAAGAAGATAACATCTTATTATGTCTGCCCCTTTTTTAACAAAATTAATTCAAACAATCAATTCAATCAACAATAATCCAAACAAAAAATTACACAAGAAATAAATCATCATACTTTACCATTCATAAAATTTGAAACAAACCAATTTATACTCTGATGCATGCTCAATAATCCAGGTAGAAAAATCTAAAAAAGCTAAGTCTGGTCCTCTGGATATTCAAAAAATAAAACAAAACAAAGCAAAAAAAATGTAGAAATGTTTCGTCTTTCGTCCGAAAGACTTCCTCAGTCTGAGTTGCTGTGTTCAGCTCAGTCTTATAAATAGCAATTTATACATATTTTTCCAGAAACCTAAATGTATTCATTTTTTTAAACAGTCATATTTTTGCAACTTTGATTTCGTTTTCTAAACCATTCCATAGACCTATTCCATAAATTAAAGTAGACCTACTCTTTAAACTAGTACTATGTTTTGGCATAACAAAAATATCAGTACCCTTAAGATTGTAAGTACTCTGTCTTTTTACAAAAAGCGTTTGTATATTTGAGGGTAATGTGAAGTTTTGCGCCTTGTACAATATTAAGAGTAATGACTCATCAGAACATGTTTAACAATCAGTTTACAACTGAGAAACCAAAATGTAAACGTGCAGCTTGAGCTACGTGAACAAATAAAAAGTTAACGTCCTGCTGGCTGTGGAAGGTCGGCGCTGACCCTCTGACGAGCTCGTTTTTATTCATGCACACTCATCTTGATTAGCCGTGCATCTGGAACATTTAATTAAGGTCCAGCTGAGCCAGGGAGGTTCAGTCAGTTTATTGTGATGAAGGCCATCAATTAAATGTTTCTGTCTGACTCGAACAGCAGAACGTCCTCGAAAGGTCATCTCTTCTGGAGATGGAGGACCTCAGAGTCCAACAACCTGAACATGAAGGATGTGCAGAGTCCAACTGCCTTCAACACCACGATCCTCCAAACCCTGACTGACATTTGTAACTGGGTCCTGGACTTCTGAACAGACAGACCACAGTCTGTGAGGATCCACAACTTCTCCTCCTCCTCCATAATTTATTTACTACATTTACTCACCACTTATCAAAGTTCCTGCTCATTACTACAGGTAACAATTCCAACAAAAATTAAGTTGCACCACTTATTTTGTGCCAGCCTGATGTTGACGAGGACCCATGGTTGGGGCGGGGTTAATGGTAAAACTGATTGAAAACAGTTGAATTATTTGAATTCTATAATCATATAAGTTAAATAATCAATATTAAACCTCAAGTCTCTGACTTGTCATTAACTTTATGTGAAATTGGGGTCAGACCCTCTCGTTCCTCCGCCTGTAGCTCATGATTCACTTTTTGTTCTACCAGCTGCCTCGTTTCTTTCACCAGTTAAAGCATTAACTTAAAAAACACAAGTTTGACTTTAAGACAGAACCAATTTATGATTGTGAGGAAACCAACACCGGGTCCGTCGACCTGAAGAACCCGACATCAGTTTTGATCCGAGATGATCTAAAACCAAACGGTCCTTGTTAGTGACGTCGCAGCTGATCTGACGCCGTCGGCTCCTCTCGGAGACACGCCCACACAAACAACTGCACGGCTTGTAACGGGTCAGACCCGGGTCTCTTCGGTCTGACTGTGGTTTCACTTTCAGCAGCTGTTAAACTTGAGCACAAGAACGTTTGTCTTCTCTTCAGCTTGTCCACGCAGACACGTCTTCAACACGTTGGTGTAAGAATACTGATGAAAACTTTAACCTGGTGCAAGTTGCTTCTGTTTGGACATTTTACGTTTTACTTTGTGAAATGGTAAAACTTGTAGCTCCTCTGTTTTTTCCTCTGAGTGTTTTTGAGAAAACTTAAGTAAAGTAAAAGGTTTGTTGTTTGAAGCAGACAGCAGGACGCTGTTTCACTCAGGCGGCAGGAAACGAGACGTTTTCATTTCCAGCAGGAGATGAATCCTCAATTTAATCCTCCAAACAAACATGCAGAAAAAATGATGAGCGAGCGGTCAGAGCAGCAATCCAACCAAAGCTCTGATCAGCGTGGAGAAGGCTTCCTGTTTGAAAGCTCCAATTAAAATTGTTTGTGTTAAGAAAAAAACTCATGATTTCATGCAACTTGGATGAAATAAAAGTGGTGCTGGAACTTTTAAGCACCTGGCAGCCACCGGAGGACAGCCGAGGCTCTCTGCCATTTCCACAGCAGCCATTAAACACTTGAACCCAGAGTCGCTCCTTCACAGGGACATTTTCAAGCTTTTCTGCAAAGTGTCTGAAGCTCTGAGTCCACCTGGAGACCAGGGCCGCTTCACAGCATCCACATGTGCAGCTCTGAGGATTTCACATAAACGAGCTGTTCAGACGCCCGCTTAGTTCAAGACCGTCTGAAAATACCTCCAGAACATCGCTGAGCAGGACAACAGAGAAAAACTGCTTCAGTAGATCCGCTGCCTAACCACATCACTCCTGTCCTGCAGCAGCTCCACTGGCTCCCGGTTAAATCACGCATCATCTTCAAAATTCTACTTCTCACGTTCAAATCTATCCACAACCTTGCCCCTCCTTATCTATCTGACCTCCTACAAATCTCCATCCCATCACGCTCTCTCAGATCCTCCTCTTCACTACATCTCCATGTACCCTCTGCCCGCCTCTCCACCATGGGGAGCAGGGCCTTCACCTGCTCTGCCCCTCACCTCTGGAACGCTCTACCACCAGACCTTCGAAACACCACCTCCCTTTCTCTGTTCAAGACTGCCCTGAAAACACATCTCTTTAGACTAGCTTATCATTAACTTTACTAAATGTATTTTTATCCATTTTATATCCTTTATGTATTTTATATTTCAATTTGTCTCTGATAATGTTTGCTCTGTATTACACTGTGTTGGTTTGTTAAGTGTCCTTAGGTGTCCTGAAAGGCGCTTTTAAATAAAATTATTATTATTATTATTATTATTATCATAAAGATGCTAACGGGCTAGCTCTGTAAAAATGTTACGCTGATGAAACGATTTATTCAGGAAGAGGACACTTTTTAGAACTACGTGGTTCTTGTTTTATCTATAAAAACAATCCGATCTCTGCAGGAACCAGAGTTCTGTGGACCACTAGAGGGCGCTCTGCCCCTCCCCCTCATCGTTTACATCTGTGACACCACAGAGAAGCTAAGATGGCGTCTACAGCAGCTCGATGTTCTAACAGCTCGGACTCTAATAATTTGTTCTGAACATGATTCAGAAGCTACAATCTATGAGCCAACTCAAGAATTAAAATTCATTATACTTCAGCTTCAAACAGGTTAATTATCAGCTTCAGTTCTGCTCAGATCACATCAAATCTGACAACGTGTGGAAGGAGACACGTTGTCCCCTTTCTCCTCTGTTGCTACATAGAACACTCAGATTCTGATGTTTTTATATAGAGTTTAAATATGATATTTTTCTATAAATAAAGATGACTTGACTTATTCAGTTACAGTTTGTTGTATATTGTTTTACCCAACAATGTTCAGTCAGGTCATCTGGACAGTTCCTTTTTTTTTTTGCCGAGACATTTCGTCCTTTATCCAAAGGACTTCCTCAATCTGAGAAGCCACTAAACAAAACTGATTCCCACAAACAGCTCACTCCAGCAAACTGGTTTTTCCCACTATGGAGTAACTCTATGATGTCATGACCAGAATGCCCTCTAGTGTTTCATAGATACCTATGAGGTCACATGACCAACCTCCTGTGGGAGAGTTGGGGGGTTCGGTTCCACCAGCAGTCACATGTTGGTGTCCATGAGCAAGACGCTGAACCCCTCTCTGCTGCTCATGTGTGTCCCATCGGTAAATGAATTTGATCTAAAGCTCTGATTAGTCTCTTTAGAATTTTAGTTTATTTTTTATTTTGGCCACGCCCTTCCTCAGGGGTAGGAAGCTAACTCATGCAAAGACTTGGTGATTGTTTTTACACCGGATGTCCTTCCTGACATAACCACAGACCACTGAGCTACCACAGCCATCTGTGTGGAGCAGAGAGCTGATATCTAGGGTTCCCAGAGGAGCAGATGGTGGGGGTTAAGGGTAGGGATGCACCGATCCACATTTCTCACTTCCGATCCAATACCGATACTTATTAACTCAGTATCGACCGATACCGATACTTTCCCGATCCGATACTGTTCAGGTATTTGACTCTGTATAATGAAACTTTTGCACCCAAACCATTCAATATGCCCCATCAATATCTGTTTTTAAAACTCGTTTAAAAACACATATGTTTTCATTGGCTTTTAAACGAGAATGAGTTCACATCTCTGTTTTAATGTTGTATTATTTTACTTGTGATGTTCCGATATTTATATGATTGAGATTGATTGTTTTTATTGTTTTGTGCTTGTTTTTATTTTTGTACAGCACTTCGGACGGCTGCTGCTGTATTTTTAAGTGCTTTATAAATAAACTGGTATGGTATGGTATGGCATTCATTTTAACATTGTGTGAGATAAACCCAATGAAGACACTCTTAAGCCTTACAATAGGGAACCCCCCTATTGTAAGGCTTAAGAGTGTCTTCATTGGGTTTATCTCACACAATGTTAAAAAGGGCAGTCACAGATTGTGATTGAACACAAGTGCTCTTTGAAGCTGGATCGGAAAAGTATCGGCAGGTTTGATCCGATACCCGATACTTAAATAATGCTGGTATCGGATACCGATACGATACTGGATCGGATCGGCCCCATCCCTAGTTAAGGGCCTTGCTTAAGGGCCCAGAGTGGGGCAAACAAGGGTGGAGACAGTTGTGGGTGCTTCACTTTCCCCACCCACACTTTGATGTTGATGTTGTCAGTCTGCGGGGTCAAACCGGCAACCTTCCGATTACAGGCTCACCTTTAACTTATGCGCCACCACCAAGAGCCCGTTCATGCCACAGTACACGAGCTTGTGTGCAACTCACCGTATGGCGTGATCCATGCGCGACACGGTGAGGTATGCTGCGAGGTTGGCAGTGTAGGACGAGCACACGATGAGCGTGAAGAGCCACCAGCTGCCCATGACGATCCTCAGAGCCGCAGAGCCGACCACGCCGTCCCCTCCTACAAACACAAACACAGATCGTCACGCCGAAGCCCAACGCTGGGCTTTCACAGCAGAAACACACAAGGAGCAGGTATCACACCTGTGACCTGCGCTGACCATAAGAACAGAATCTTACAAAGTGCTTATCGCACACTTGGAGTTCAAGGACCCGATGAACCAGGCAAAAAAGGTGTTTCTGAGTCCGCTGGTCCTGCTTTTAAGGCACATGAACCTCCTGCCAGGTGGCATGAAGGTGAACAGGTGCTGTCCTGGACGTGAGGGGTCGACAACGATTGCCCTCGCTCCAGGTCTTCTATCCAGGGTAAGAGACTACCAGTAATATGTTGTGTGGTGTTAAAGACCCTTTGAAGGTTCTTTCTTTCTGCCACAGTACAGCTGGCCTACCAAACTGTAATCCACCAGAACACCGTTGATGGTGCTGCGGTAACAGGACACTAACAGTTTTTTCTCCAGATGGTTTCTTTTGTGTTCTTAGAAAGTGGAGTCTTATTGGGCCTTTTTTTTAACCACCACAGATGTGTTGGCAGTCCAGGAGAGGTCCATGTCTTTAGATGTCCAGAGGAGTTTGAAGGACAACCCCTGGACATGTAGGTTTGGTAAGAAAAGGTCAGGACAGAAGGTCAGAAAAACATCTGGTGGAATTTCCTGTAAAAACAGTGTCATTAATCTAAAACTGTTTGTGTACGTGAGGGCTCTCTGTCCCCTGACTGGAAAAAGACTGCCTTGATTTAATCTGAACTGTTTGCATATGTACAAGCTCTCAATCCCCTGAGACCGCTTTGATTTACGTAAGTAAGGATTTCATGACGTCAGATTAAAGTATAAAAGAAACTGAAGAGCTATATTTAGGCAGGGATTTCTCGGGCTGTTGGCTGTATTGTTGTGAATAAATCTCCCTCCTGGCTGGCTAAGAAGGAAGTCTCCTCGTCTTAATTTATCCTGATGACAGAAAGAGCCTCAACAAATTGGCGCCCAACGTGGGGCCATTGATACTCCCTTGGACCTCCCTTGTGTGTCCTGAAGTCCATCACTACCTCCTTAGTTTTGCTTGTGTTGAGCAGCAGGTTATGTTCAGAACATCAACCTGCCAGCTAGTTGACCTCATCCCTATTTGCAGTTTCATTCCCTCTGCTGATGAGGCCGATGACTGGAGTCTCATTCATGAATCCAGTAACGGTGTTAGAGGGGTGGATGGATAAACAGTCATACGTATACAGGAAGTACAAGAGAGGGCCCAGCACACAGCCCTGAGGAGAGCCTGTGCTGAGGGTCGGGGTGGAGGAGCAGTTTGTGGATGATCTGTCAGAAAGTCCGTTATGCAGGCACAAGTGGAGGGAGGGTGATGTTGAGCTTATCCACCAGGATGTCTGGGGTAACTGTGCTAAATGCCGAGCTAAAGCTCTGAACAGCATCGTGACGTAACCCTGCTCCAGGCGGATGAGTGCTGTGTGAAGAGCTGTAGTGATGGCATCCTCCGTTGATCTATTTGCTGCGTAGGCAAACTGGTGTGGGTCCAGGTTTAAGGGGAGACAGACCTTGATGTGGTGCAGGACGAGCCTCTCAAAATGTTTCATTAAGGCAATAGGTCTGTAGTCACTGGGACACTTTGGGGCAGGAGAGAGTGACAGGAACGATGGTACGTCAAGACTCCCACTAGCTGGTCAGCACAGCGACAGAGTACCGTATTTTCCGGGTGAAAAGCCGCACCGCCCTATATGTCGCATGAGTCCAATTATGTCCAATAAAGTGGAAAAATCCATAAATATGTCGCTTCGCCCCATAAGTCGCATCTATTATGCGTCACCGCTGACGCGTCACGTATGTTACGCGTAATGGTCAAATCTGCTGGATTTAAATTGTTTCGCTTTGACGTCTTCCAAACGGTCGCGCGCGCTGCGAAAATAAATTATAAATAAATCGAATTTTAGCTCAAACCTCTCCTACAGCTAATATGTTGTAAATGTCCATCCAGTGATTACTTTCTGTAAGTTTCATCAAAATCTGTCATGTGGTTCTTGAGCTATTTTGCTAACAAACACTAGTTCAGACCTACCTCCAGAGTTCAGGAGGCCGTGCTGCGACAGAGTGAGTCCGAGCAGAGGAGGCTTCTGTCGGACACATGAGCTGGGAATGGTCGGTGGACCCTAGCGGCCGAAAGTGGTACTGCTCCATTTTTTTTGTCCTAATGAATGGAAACAGTCATATCTCAGCCAAAAATTGGTCTAAAAATATGGGAAAAAAATCCATAAATATGTCGCTTCGCCCCATAAGTCGCAGGACATGAAAATTAGTTTAAAAAAATTGTGGCTTATAGGCCGGAAAATACAGTACTTTTCCTAGTACACGATCCGGTCTGGCTGCTTTCCTGGTGTTTGTGGTCTTCAGCAGTGCCTCACCTGATGCTCCTGGAGAATGAATGTACTGTGGCTGCAGGTCAGTGGTGACCGTGCATTGGTGTGTGTGGAGACTCTGCCTCGTAGCAGGAGAAGAAACGATTCAATTCCTCAGCCAGTGATGCATCAGCGGTGGTGGTGATGGGTGTGGAGCTCTGTAACCCCTGCCACACCAACCTGGCTGTTGTTGGCGAGATGAAGGAGCGAAGGCCGCCTGCTGCCTGCATCAGACAGGAAGCTGCGTTTCATCACAGGCAGCAGAGAGGCCGCTAATCACAAACCGTCAGGACTAAAAGTGTTCCCAGGAAACCTGCCAGACCATAATGAATAGATCTGTTGGGAAACCGTGTCTCTGCTCCAGCATCAGCAGTGGGGGGTCCTGGTCTGCTCCTGGTCTGCTCCAGGCTGCTGGAGACCAAACGTGCTTCAGAAAACAAGTCTGAAAATGTCCCCAGTGTTTGGGGAAGTTGAGATGTTTTCACACAAAACAAGGAGCTTCTGTTAAATAAGAATAATATATAAAATTATAAAATCTAAAAGCTTTGACTGTTTTTACAATAAGTTAATAAGAAACAAACTTTTCATGCAGAATGTTTCAACTGTTCTCAAATCTTAAAGCACTTGGTTATCAAATACCTGGAGAACACCTACAACACGGCTTTTCTTGCCCAGGAGACTTTTGTAACTTTTACAGTTAAATATTTAACATTTATAGTTTTTCTTGTAGGAATACAATGAGAACTCTTCCATTCCTTCAAATCATTTTTCTGTTTAAACTCTGTTCAGCAAACCAGCTCCACTTTAGTCTTCTGACACTACTTTTAGTTTTTGATGTTTTCAAGGTTTAGCTAGTTTTTTGCTACCTTCTAGAGATACTTTGAGACATTTAACATCATCGACATATAACTGGAGCCTCAATGAGGTGGTATGAAGTAAGGAGAATTTCTGAACCTTCACCTTAAAACAATTTCAGTCCACAATATTTCTGTCGATCTGACGCACAGTTCTTTCCTTACTCCAGAACAAAACCCAGAGATACTTGAACTCCACCTGTTTGAAGAACACATGTTCAGTTCTCACTGAAACATCTACTCTTTGAGGAAAACCCTGTCTTTGTCTGTAGTGTAGCCTGGCCCTCGCCTTCCTACGCAGCTCCGCTCAATTCTCATTTCCCTTCACTGCACAGTCTGGGACTTCTCCCATAGAGAAGGATTTCTCAGGTAGATTTTTGACCGGACCAATCAGAGAACAGAAGGGGCGAGTTTTTGGCCCTTAACCCACGCCCCCACCTGTTCCAGCGCGCAGCCAGCGAGCATTCGCATGTTCTCATTCAAAGCGATGCAGGACTGTTTTATATGTGATACAAATTTATTAATTTCCCCTTCTTAATCCCTTATCTGGAGTTTTCTTTTGTTTTTTTGCCAAAAGTCAAGTGATCGCTCCCTCCCTCCTCCTCCTCTCCCTCCGCTGAGTGCAAATGAATGAGGAAATGGCTGAGGTTGTCACGAGAGAATTA
>JBBPBX010031292.1:3227-17874 GCA_038048925.1 Garcialebias charrua | reverse complement strand
TACAAAACGTGAACACAAGAAGAAAAAGACAAGGATGAAGAAAACACGAAGACACGAAGTAGAGCTCCGCGGCGTCCCAGTAAACCGCTGCTGACCGGAGACGTGTCCACACGAACACGAGGACATCATGGACACCTTCAGGCAGAGGGTCTGCTGGAGCGGAGTGGAGGGAGTTCCTCACAATGTTCGAAGGATTGAGGGAAACCTCTTTACACATCAGCGTTGATTTTATGAAGCTTCACATTTCCAATAGATTCAAATGTATACTTGATGATTTTCTCCAGTTTGTTGTTTGTATTGTTGTGTTGTTTGTATTGTTGACAGTTCAGTAAAGTGATTAAAATATTTTGACCTCAGATTATTCAGAGTAATACTTATTGTTCATCAGCATATTAATCTTTTACTGTAGTTTTAGCAGCATCTGTCATTAGAGGTCATGGGTTAGCTTAGAGCTGCAACTATGACATCATCGTTTTTAAAAAGTCGTGTTTAGGCTGTCCACATCAGAACACAAGGGTGGCGTTTTAGGACTTTTTCACTCCAACACCCAGTATCAACAAATCTAAATTAGGGGCTCCTGTTCCTGTTCCTGTGTGGAAAATAATTAAAAAAGACTCAACTACAGGTAGTCCTCGACTTACGACGTTTCAGGGTTACGTCACGCATCTCATAGAAATAAAAATAAATCTTATTTTATGTGTTTAAATGTTCTTGATTTCATGCGTACAGCACTTTGTTGCAGCTGTGGTTGTTTTAAATGGCTTTATAAATACAGTATTATTATTATTATTTTGAAGCCGATTTACGCAGTTTCCGGCAGTTTTCGGTTAGCTCCGGCTTCGACAGCCGGCTTTGGACGGACCGTGTGTCCGATCAGATGTTGCTATGCTCGGATACATGAGCTGGAAACGCTCAGTGAACTCTGTGGACGTCTCAGGCGGAGAAACGGCTTCGCGGCCTCGGATGCTGCTGGGACACCGAGCTAACATGCTAACATGCAGAGAAACGGCTTCACCAGCTCCCAGTAAGTTATTAACACTTTTTTTCCCTTCATTATGGCTCCAAATGTATGGAGCTAACAGGCCTTACTGTAAACAGTTTGGACCGCGCAAACTACAGGCAGCCTCAGATGTTGGAGGGACACCGAGCTAACATGCTAACAGGCGGAGGAACGGCTTCACCAGCTCCCAGTAAGAATTTAACTCTTTTTTTCCTTCATTATGGCTCCAAATGTACTGTATGTGTTTTTTGATAATTATGTAGGGTAATGTGTCAGGATAGGCAAAGTGCTTGGTAACTGTACAGTACCGTACATGTTTAGGTGGTGGCGGCCAGTGTGTATGTGTTTTCCGACTTGCAATAATTTTCGACGTACGACACTCCGTAGGAACATAACTCCGTCGTAAGTCGAGGACTACCTGTAGTCTGGTTGTTTGAAATGAGGTGTCATTACGGAGGTGGAGGCTGATGGTTTGGGCTCCTGTCAGTCAGTGAGCGGACCAGGAACTCCTCTGTGGACCAAATCTGAGTCCGTCTGTCCAACAGCTGACGCTTGGACCAAACTGGGTCCAACAGGACCATGATCCTAAACACAGCAGCTGATCTACAACAGACCGGGTTAGAAAGAGCAGAACCACGGTGCTGCCACAGTCCAGAGTCTGGGGCCAAGATGGTGTAGTGGCAGGGGAATCGGACTTGGGATCCGAAGGACCCAGGTTCGAACCCCGGCCACGGCACACCTTGGGGTGTCTATGAGTGCACATCTATTTTCCCCAGCTCTCCGGGCGCTGACTACAGCTGCTCACTGCACCACCTGGTGGTGGTTGGGTTAAATGCAGAGACGAATTTCGTCTGTCAAGTATGGGATACATACACAGATGACAAAAATGTGACATTTAATTTTATTATTTATTAAATGTAAAACCTGACCCGTAGAACTGTTTCTTTAATCGTGTTGGTTGCAAACCAGACGTTAATAAATTCAACATCAAACACAGCTGTGGCACCTACCAGTAAGGTGACCACCTTCACCGTCACTCCCTGCATGCCGTTCTCGATGCGGCTCTCCTTCAGGCTGCCGTTCAGTCCGTGCACCGAGTCCCACGTGGCCAGCTGCAGAGGACACACCAGAGACAGCGTGTGCGTTAGAAGAACAAAGTGTGTGTGACGCTACTTGAATCATGCCGTCAGCTGAAGGGTCAGAGGTCGTCAGCTGAAGGGTCAGAGGTCGTCAGCTGAAGGGTCAGAGGCCGTCAGCTGAAGGGTCAGAGGTCGTCAGCTGAAGGGTCAGAGGTCGTCAGGGCGCAGTGCAACAGTGCGGCGGCACATTATTCACTCGTCTCCTGGGTCTTCACATCACGGCGCGCTCCTCTACTGCCAGACGGAGACAACGCAGGACATCCGGTGGAGACGACGTCGAGACACGTCCACACTTTTCTTTACTCCAACACAGTCTGACACAAAGAAGCTGAAACTAGTTCTGGATCGATCAACCAGAGCCGCCTGCCCGCTCCAGTCACATGTTCAGTTAAAGTCCCACAGAAGACACATCACGTGGTAGTAGCTGAGAGTCATCCCAACACATGCACAGTCAGCAGGCCATCGGCATCATTTAGCTTCTGTAGCTGTTTTTCACGCGCAGCATTTACTCAATAGTTCTTTTGAACATCAATAGAGTTTTGAGCACTTTGGTTTTCTGTTTGAGACCTTTCACTTCTTCTGCCTCTTTTTGTGGCTTTGACAGAGAGCGCCTCCGTCGCCATGGAAACACTCAAACAGCTGGACATCGTTTGTCTGCGCAAAAGATCAGAGCGTTTGTTCTGTTTTACTGAAATCACACACACACACACACACACACACACACACACACACACACACACACACACACACACACACACACACACACACACACACAGGTTTATTGATTGGTTGGGACACACAGATGCACGTCTCCTCTCCATTTACCCACAATGCATCTGCTGCCTTCAGTTATCAGTGAGCATTTATTACACCAACTGGTTTAGTATAAATGTTATGAATTAATAAAATCACTTGAATGTGCAGAGCTGTGAACAACCAATCAGAGCGTTCCAATCGTTCAGGTGACAGGAAGTAGATTTGTGAACCTGCTCTGCCGCTTCAGGTGAATTTAACTCTTAACACGACGGTGAGGATAAAACAAATACATTTTAGAAAATTGAATAATAAAATGTACATTTGAATTTTTACAGCTTTTTTATTGCACAACGTCCGAAACACAGATCTCTGCAGACAAAATGTTTGTTTATTGTTCTGAATCCAAGTTTTCAGTTTATTTTTCATTCCTGTGTTTCTTTGTTTCTCAGATTAAATTATTAAAATGAATTAACATTATCAGCCTCATTAATTAAATTACCTTCAACATTAGACACCATTCAGAATTCATTAAGAAAAACACTGCAGTGTTTACAGAGACTGAACTTTATTATTCTGTTTGTTTAAAAGATCCAATTATTTAACATCCATCCATCATCCATCCATCATCCCTCCATTATTCATCCATCCATCATCCCTCCATCCATCATCCCTCCATCCATCCATTATCCCTCCATCCATCCATCAATCCATCCATCATCCCTTCAGGCATCATCCATCCATCCTTCCATTATCCCTCCATCCATCCATCCATCCATCCATCATCCCTCCATTATCCATCCAACCATCCATCATCCTTCCATCTATCCATCCATCATCTCTTCATCCATCATCCATCATCTTCCATCCATCCATCCATCATCATCCCTCCATCATCCATCCATCCATCCATCCATCATTCCTCCATCCATCCATCCATAATGCCTCCCTCCATTCATCCATCCATCATCCCTCCCTCCATTCATCCATCCATCATCATCCCTTCATTATCCATCATCCATCCATCATCATCTTCCATCCATCCATCCATCATCCCTCCATCCATCAATCCATCCATCATCCCTCCATTATCCATCCATCCATCATCCCTCCATCCATCATCCCTCCATCCATTATCCCTCCCTCCATCCATCAATCCATCCATCATCCCTCCAGCCATCATCCATCCATTATCCATCCATCCATCCAACCAACCATCCATCATCCTTCCATCTATCCATCCATCATCCCTTCATCCATCATCTTCCATCCATCCATCCATCCATCCATCCATCCATCCATTCTTCATCCCTCCATTAAGGAGGGAGACATTAACAGTCTCACTGACCATCAGAGGTCGTTTGTTCTTCAGACAAACTGGTTTCTTGTAATTGATGGAAAAGGATCAAACTGGTCAGACAGTCTCGTCTTTACCTTCAGGGTTTCTAACGGATCATTTCTGTGATCTTTGTTTGGAAAATGGCACATCTGGATTCAGACCCATTACTGAAACAAACATTTCCTGTGACAACGTCCTGCTCGTCACCTTCTGTTTGTTGCAGCTCGACAGTGATCTCGTGCTTCTCCAGGCTCAGAAACTGACAGTACAATTAAAAAATGGATTGTTGTGGTGGAAGAACGTGGACAGATTCTAAACCAAACCCTCGCAGTGAAGACAGAATTCATTCAACCTTTATTTAGTCAGGTAAATCTTATTGAGCCTCATGGACTCATTTACAAAAGCGACCTGCTAAAACTAAAGAACAATGAACAGCAATGGTAGAATTTCCTTAAACAATAAACAATAGAAAAACAAAAGAGAGAAATATTTTTTTTTTTAACAAAGTATCAAAAAACTAGCAAAACATTATAAGGTAGATGTATAAAATCAAAGACAGGAACAAATCTGCATTGGTTTTTGCCAGGATTCCAACAGATTCTGAAAACCATTTAGAGAAGTCAAGGTCGAGAGCTTCAGATCTTTTTGTAAGATATTCCATGAAGCAGGAGCAGAGTAGGAGAAGGCCCTTTTTCCAAGTTCAGTCCTCACTGACGGAACACTGCAGGTAATCATGTCCTGAGAGCGCACGCTGTAGCTGCACTCACGCAAAGACATGTAGGAGGAGATGTATGAGGGCAGCAGACCAAGAAGTGATTTAAAGATGAAAATGTACCAGTGGAAGAGTCTGTGTGAGGTTAATGATGTCCAGTTAACCAGTGAATACAGGGTGCAGTGGTGGGTACGATAATCACAACCAGTTATGAATCTTAGTGCACCATGATAGACAACATCCAACATCTGCAGGATGCTCCATGATAGACAACATCCAACATCCGCAGGGTGCTTGTAGGAGCATTCATGTAGAGAATGTCACCGTAATCAATGGAGGGAAGGAAAGTCACAGATACAAGGCGTTTCCTAGCATTCAGTGTTAGACATGATCTGTTTCTGAAAAAGAAACCCAGTTTAACTTTCAGTTTCTTCACTAGGTTTTCCACGTGGAGTTTAAAAGAGAGCTGTGAATCGACCAGGATACCCAGATATTTATAGGAATCAACAAACTCAATAGGGACACCATTTGAGGATAAAATCAGAGGAAGATCTGCTGGGACCGACTTCCTACTTGAAAAAAACATCCCTTTTGTTTTATCAGCATTTAGGACAAGTTTGAGATGGAACAAATCTGACTGGATGATGTCAAAAGCGGATTGCAGTAACTGGAAAGCCTTAGCTACTGTTTTAGCTCGACAATAAACAACTGTGTCATCAGCATAGAAATGTAAGGATTCATCAGGGATGCTCTGACCTACATTACCTATGTAGATTGTAAAGAGGGTTGGTCCTAAGACTGAGCCTTGTGGTACACCATTTTTAACTGTTAAATAGCTGGAAGAAGTACCGTTATGTTGAACACATTGCCTCCGATTGGAAAGATAGTTAGAAAACCAACCGATGGTGTGATCAGAGAAACCGATTTCTGAGAGCTTATGACACAGGATGTTATGATCCACAGTGTCAAAAGCTTTAGACAGGTCTAAGAAAAGTGCAGCACAATAGTCCTTAGCATCCAATGCTTCAACAACATCATTCAGAACCTTCAGAGAAGCAGTTGTTGTGCTGTGTTTTTTCCTGAAACCAGATTGATGAAGAGGTAAGATGTTAAATGAGTCCAGATAATTTTTGATCTGAGAGTTTATCAGTTTTTCTAGAACCTTGGCTAAGATGCAGAGTTTAGAGATCGGTCGATAATTGTTCAGTGAGGTGGGGTCACCTCCCTTCAGCAAAGGAAGAACAAAGGCTGTTTTCCAAGCATCCGGAATGGTGTTTTGGCTTATGGACAGATTAAAGATGTGGGTCACAGGGACTGTGATGATATGAGCAGCCAGCCTTAAGAAATAAGGTGGAAGTTCATCTGGACCTGCAGATTTTTTAGGATCAAGATCATTTAACAGTTTATTTACCTCACTGACTGAGAACGGAGAAAAAGAGAAGGTGTGATTAACTGAGGATTTACTTGTAGGAGGGATTTGATTTGTAGAAGTTTGATTATTAGATGAAGCGGTTGATTTTCCATTTGAATATTAGAATAAAAACCATGAAAGAATAAAAACAGACAGAATAAAAACAATGAAAGAATAAAAACAAACAGAATAAAAACAATGAAAGAATAAAAAAGAAGAGAAGCCATTATCTCCTGTTACTGTCCCACACTATCTTTTCCTCCCAGACAGGTTCACAGCCAGAACAATCCTCTCCTCCTCTGCCTGTTTAATGCAAACAAACAAACAAACAAACAAACAAACAAACAAACAAACATGAGCTGAAGATGAAAGAACCGGAGCGGAGAGGCGACCTGAAGGAGGCTGGGAGTGAAGGAGAGGCAGCGATAAAGAAGACGGAGTGAGAGCTATTCTCAGCTCTGCTGTCCTCTCCATGATCCTCATCCCTCGTTCTTCTTCACGTGGGGGAGTGCGGGGGTGTTCCTCATTAACACAGATCATTTATCTCCAGTCTTTTAACGCCTCACTTCCCTCCAGTCTTCCCTTCATCTTGTTTAAACGGGTGAAGTGTTGGAGAGGAACCAGGATGGGATCTTCTTGGCCTGGATGACATAAACTCTCACAACTGGAACAAAAACATCCAGATCCGTCGATTCCACCTCCCTGATGTCATTTATTCACGATCATCCAACTTTAACTTGAATGGATGAGGAGTCGGCCCAAGCTGAGGATACTGGCAGCTAAACAGCAGCTAAACAGCAGCTAAACAGCAGCTAAACAGCAGCTAAATTAATTTGTTTCTTCATTTAGCTATTGAAGGTGCTGCTGAAACACAGCAACGTCTGTCTGGATTCATCATGGACCAGACTACATCCATCCATTACAGATGGATCAGACACCACTCTGAGCAACAGGACCACACTTTCCACAGAACAACTGTGTCAACTCTTGAAACTGTGCCTGCAGTCAACCTACTTCACATATGGGGAGCAATATTATAGTCAGAAACATGGGTGTGCTATGGGGTCTCCAGTTTCTCCTATTGTTGCCAACCTGTACATGGAGGAGGTAGAAAAGAGAGCCTTGACGTCCTTTTCAGGGAGACCACCAAGTCATTGGTTCAGGTATGTTGATGACACCTGGGTTAAAATTAAATCTCAGGAAGTCCAACATTTCACTGATCACATCAACTCTGTGGATAAATATATCAAGTTGTAAATATATCACTGAGGGTGCTAATGATCCATCGTTAGACTGATGGTCCTCCTTGATCATGTGAGCAGCTGGTTATGGCTGTCAGCAGCCAACTGGTTGATCCACTGTGAGAGGGTGCTATTTATAAGACTGAGCTGAATACAGCACCTCAGACTGAGGAAGTCTTTCAGAGGAAAGACGAAACGTTTCTACATTTTTTTTTTGTTTTTTGATTGTCCAGAGGACCAGATTTAACTTTAGATTTTCTATAGTTGTTCTGTAGTTGTTTTACAGCTGTTTCCCAGCTGTTCCACAGCTGTTCCACAGTTGTTCTACAGTTGTTCCACAGTTGTTCCAAGCAAAACATGTCGTTTACTACACGCTCTTTCATTGCTTCGTTGACTCTTGGATATTTTACCAGAAGTATGAACCAGAACGATTCACATCTGCTTTTCATCTTCCTGAAACATCTGTGGAGCTTCTCTGACTCCGTCTCCTGGAAAATGAAGATTAGGTTGTGAATGTTTTCTTCATTACGGCGCGGCTCTTTTCTTTCTCCGGTTCTTCATTGTACTTCGTGTCCTGCTCTATTTTCTGAGCGAGCTGCTGGGTTAGCAGAGGTTAAAAGCTTAAATTGACTCTTTGAAGCAGAAAAAAAAGACTCATCATCAAAAGAGCGCTCAGGCCTAAAGTCATGTCCACTAACCAATTTGCTGTAGCATTGAATTTATATCATTCCGCTTACGGAAGAATTAGAAATAGATTATCTGAAAATGTATGGAGCTTGGACTTTGTAAAAAAATTAGTTTTTATAACTCAGCTTTATCAGTGTAACTCTTAAATACAAGCAAAGCCAGAGGGCTTCACAAAGTCAAAGCAAGACTTAAAACAAGCAATGTGCCAACTGAAAGGATATAATTAACAATAAAATATAAACAAATAAATCATAAAGTCATAGACATGACAAGTGTAGATTCATAATAGCAGCTAACAGACATTTGAATGAAGATAAACTGTAATAGCTGCATGTTCTGAGCTAAATTTGAGTTTAAACCTTCGAAACACAAAGTGCTGCAACTGTTCCACCTCACATTCACGTCCAACAAAGTCTGAAAAACAGGAAGTAGACCCGTCTTGTCTGAAGTAGAACTTCTCCTACGGTAATGTTGAACATTATGATGCATTTTGTAGGTGCCAAAGGTTTAAAATTAAATCATGGGTCGCTCACGGTTCTGGTGTTTTCTTATAGTTTTTGTGCCATATTAGTTTTCTCGGCTGCTTGTCGTCTACACAACAGTGTAGTGTCTCACATATGAATTCTGAAACATAACTGAATAAAGGATATTGTGACATTTTGTTTGCTTCCATTCTTGAACGACAGCAACCTCATGTCCAGGAACAGGAAAATATTCTCAGACTGTTCGAGCTGGTTTTAGTCTCAGCTTTGAGTTTAAAGAGGCAGCGCGATGAAGCTTCAGTACGTGTCAGCCGAAGCCTCCTCAGTGACCATCAGCCGAAGCCTCCTCAGTGACTATCAGCTGAAGCCTCCTCAGTGACCATCAGCCGAAGCCTCCTCAGTGACCATCAGCCGAAGCCTCCTCAGTGACTATCAGCTGAAGCCTCCTCAGTGACCATCAGCCGAAGCCTCCTCAGTGACTATCAGCTGAAGCCTCCTCAGTGACCATCAGCCGAAGCCTCCTCGGTGACCATCAGCTGGAGGCTGTCCATCCTGCTTCCTCATCCAGCTCTGTATGTTGAGCCCCGCTCCCCACGGAGGTCAAACATGGTGGATACATTTCTTCCTTGCTCACAGCATCGCAGCTCATGCATTATTCCCGTCCTCACCTTCTTTTTTCTTCAAATGTCACCCCACTCCCACCTTCCACCACTCCGTCATCCAAAAGGCTATGTCGGCTGTATTTCTGTAACTCACTCGCCTGTGGACAGCACAGAGTCAAATGCCAGCAACTGGCACAGTTTCTCAGCCCCCCCCCCTTTGAGCGGTGATTTGAAATGACTTTTAGAGGGTGTGAGTTACAGCCCGGGGGCCGTCCCCTGGCTGTCACTGCAGTTTGTCCCCGAGACGTCCCGTCAGCCTCAGCGTGGGCTGCGTGTCTTTGTGCTGATTAAAAGTGGGCTCCTGTGGACACAGGACATCTCTTTGTTTTCTTCATGCTGCACTAAACACGTCGTTGTTGATCTAATAACTCACCGCAGGCTTCGATTGATTGACCGGCGCTGCCCGAGTGAGAGCAGAATGAAAAACACAAACTGGGTTTTCATTTCCAACCATCAGGGACCAGTTTGTTTTTATTAAAACAGACTTTCAGATCAATGGGCTCTTACGACTGTTTCCACGTCATTTGGATGTGTGATCAAATTAAAATGTCTTAATATATCAAATAAAACCAGTCAAACAAAGTTTTGCCATTAAAACCATGAAATAAGTGCAGAACTGAAGTTATAAAAGAGAAAATAAAACCTTACAGCCACAGACACGATGTGAAGCAGCAGTTTTGAGCTGTTTCATTTTAGTTTGTGTGGTAAAACAGTCAAGTCATTATTAAGTAATGTAGGTAAAAGATTATACACGGTAAAAATAATGGAACGTAAAACCACCTCTGTGTAATTATTTACAACTAATTACGGGACTAACAGGGGGTTGATATATTAAATCAGCATGAAGTGATTATATGATGTAAACACATATTAATAAACGGAGCAACAAACAATGAGCTGCACACATCCTCACGCTGAGCAGGATTCATGTTTCCATATTTTAACAACTTGTTCAGGATCTAGTTCTCTTCTTTGTTGACTTCAACATTAATCTGTGAGTGTTGGATAATTTGAGCTTTGTTACCTCCACCAGCTGTACACCACCCTCCACTTAAAGAAACTGCGTTCATGATTAAAATTCAACTCACACGACTTCACAACAACTCACTTTAATGAGACAGTCAGGAGTGATGAGTTCATCCTGCAGCTGAGGCACACGCACAGGTGAATGTTAACACGTGGCACATGTGTTGAAGTGGAAGAGTCAGCAGCTTGTTGGGTTTTCAGTTCTATTTGTTTATAGAGCACCAACTCTACAACATGATCAGTTCAACCTTAAGGCTGAGTTATACTCGCGCTTTGGTCCGCTGGCCCTCTGCGTGCGAACTGCGCGCGCACTGAGCCATGCGGCTTCTGCGTTTAGAGTTTTGCCGCTGTGTTTATGGTTGACGCACGGCGGAGCATGGCAAAGTGCTGTTCTTTTACGGGCCAGCAGGTGGCAGTAGCCTCTAAAACCTGTGCATATGTTGCAAGAAAGGGTAGAAGAAGAAATCTACCGTAGAAGAAGAACTGTTTGAAATCACACAACAACAAAAAAATGCTCCGCTCGCGTGCTGAATAATAAGAACAACAGTTTTTGTGTCTTGCGGTTTTAATGCATGGAGTCAGCGAGGAGGAAGCGATCACGTGACTTTTGGCAAAACAACAAAAGAAAAGTCCAGCTCAGAGATGAAGAAGGTGAATTTAATACATTTGTATCACATAAAAACATTCCTCCATGCGTCGCGATGCCGTCTCCACGACCACAGCGGTGCAGACAGCTGCAGGCTCTGGCGTGAAGGTCCCCACCCGAATCAATTCTGTAGCGCCCACCGCGCGCGCACTAGGCTTGCGGAGTTTCAAAAAATCAGAGGTGCGTGACACGCGCGGGGCCTACGCGCAGGGGCGGGGACGGTGAAATTGTGTCACTTTTGGCGCGCGCACCCTCGCGCGCTGCGCGACGTTTTTTTTAGTTATTGAAAAGTAAAATCTTTCAGCAGTGATGTCACTACAATAAAACTTCAGGAGTTAAAACTGAGAATGAGCAGACCTCACGTTGTCCCTCTGGGACCAGATGATTGTAGAAACTCTTGGACCACAGGTGCTTATTGTTCGTACGTTGGTCAACCCAAACACTACACATGTTTTCTTTCCGCCCTGTCGTTGTCAGAAAGACTCATTAGGTGTTGTTACAGGGCGTCCAGGAGCTCAGCAGCCATTCATCGCGGCCCAAGCACTTTTAAGAAAAAAGAAAGGACTCCATCTTTTGGCTTTGAAAGAACAACAGGAAAGAAATATAAAACATGTCACTCTGTGCATTCTATATAGAAATTAGCAAGCTAAGTTTTCAAAGGCACAAATTGTTGTTAATGACTCTAAATTACCTCGGGGATTTGAAATTAGTGCCGTCTGAGGCTCATTTTCATTCTCCAACATTTCTAACGGATTCAGTTCTGAGGAGACGATAACAATGCCGGACCCATTACAGGCGATGGAAGAAGGGGGGTCGTTTCTGCCCCCCACAAAACAAACCAACAACAACCCACGGCTCTTTAGCTCTCGTGTTAGAGAAATAAAGGCGAGAACAGACGAGGAGCCGACAGAAGTGAAGAGGAGAAAGTGGTGCGATGGAGAAGATGTAAACATGATCATTAGTGAGTCTGTTGTTATCAGGCTCCATCACTTCCACTAAAACACAGCAGCATATGTTTGATGCATTACATTTATTATTCAGGCGCACAGCAGCCATTTATCTACATCTCCTAAATGTGTGCACGCTGAAGGAGCACATTCTGAGGGAATGAGCAGCTGCTGTTCACTTCTACATGAAGATAAACAAAACTGCTGGATGTTCAGGACTGACTTTCAAACAAACACTTACAGCACCTGCTGGTGTTTGTGTTGGGGATGATGCTCAGCTACTACCACACCAGGTCGTGCAGTACATCTGTTTCTGATTGTTGAACTGGTCTTTGCACTTGTTAAGGTTAATGGCTGTGGCAGCCATCTTGAACCAATGTCCCGTCTCTAACGGATGTGAATCGTGAATGTTTGTATATTTCAACACAAGTGTTTCCTGGACTGTACTTGTGGCACCTGGAAAGATGGGCAGAGAGCCTGTAGCCTTTCCTGTTCCTGAGTGAGGACAGGATCAGGCGGAAAGGAGGAGAGATCAAAGTCTAGACTCCTATGGTTCAGAGTCAAGACCTTGGGAGTGTATGCGGGATTAGGCCTTAGTGTGACCTTTGACCCATCAGGAGCGAATCTGGTACACATTGGATGTACAGACAATGCATGGAGGTCACCCACGCGTTTTGCCGAGCAAAGAGCCAGGAGAAGAGCAGTTTTATAAGATAGAAGATCTATCTTAATCTCGCTCAGAGGCTTGAATGGCGGGTCGCAAAGAGCCCCCAAGACCAGGCCAAGATCCCAACCAGGGGTCAAGGTCCTGCTGGGTGGCTTGGTTCGAAGCACACCTTTCATATATCTCATTATGATTGGATGTGCTCCAGGAGTCCTGTGTCCCCAGCCCTCGTGACAGGCAGAGATAGCTGCAAGGAACACCTTAATCGTTGAATAAGAACGACCCTTTTCCAGTAAATCCTGAAGGAATGTTAGTAGTTGAGCCAGGTCGCAAGCATAAGAAATGATATTTCTTTCTGAGCACCAGGCTTCGAAGATGCGCCACTTTTGTGCGTATAGAGACTGTGTTGACCTGGCACGGGCATTTTGTATGGTCTTCACCACATTCTCAGGCAGGCCCGAAACTATCAGCCTGTCCTTTTCAGCTAACAGGCTGGAATTAATTCCAGATCCTGACCTAAGCAGCTGGACTACGACTTCCTGTGTGAGTCTTTGAGGGTCAACCAGGTTGGGGAGTGGGCCTCCACGTTGATGTGTTAACAGACTTCCCAGATCGAGTCTCCTCGAAGACAGATGAAGTCCATTAATTTCATTAGATTGGGTCGGAACAGGAAAGCTACTGTTTCCCTCCAAAATAGGATTTATTGGATTGAGGGGCTGCTGCTGCTTCTGTAAACGAGCAAATCTCCTGATTCCAAATGTAGTCCCACCCAGGGATACTGTTGTGTGGGGACAAGTTTGACACAGCTTTGTGAGGAAAATCACGTGCTGCTCTTCCCCCATTCGAGCATTGTGTGTCCTTCATGAATAATAAAGGAGCAACAGCAACGTGTAAACGTGGGGATGGTCCTTTGTGACCGGCAGACTCAAGATAATTTGTTGATAAGGAGCCCAGTTTCCTTTCAAAGTCAGGAGGAAAATTCTGGTTCGACTCTGAATCTTTTACATACACAGTAACGTGATCACAACCATTGCTTTGAGGGTGTGAAAATTGTGTCTGCCTTGGGGCATCCGACGTGCTCTCCAGTGGTGCGAACCTGTCACGTGTTCATCTGGTTAGTGTATTAGACATTGGACACGTGCCCTTTCCTACCTGTCTCCGCGAAAAGTGTAGGGTCTGTTCACAGACGCCTCTGGGTCTGTCTTCTGGAGACAGGTCCTGAGGCACCCTGCTGGGGCTTATTGAGTAGGCTGGCACCCCATGAGCCGTGAGGGAGGGGGATGTGCCTTCCCCCCCCTCCCCCTTTATGACAGCTGACAGACCAGAGAGGCCCGTACTGTTGACATTATTTGTGTTGGTGTGTTGTTGGTTTTTAACGTCAATAAAACAGGGATGTGCTGTTTCATGAGTTTTATTCGTGCTTACGTGCAACAACATACATGATTTGATGTCACTCACAGCAGGGAGAACATGGTTTGTGCATGCAACAGAGTTATCAGCCATTTGTACTTTGCTACAAATAAAGTCTGAACAAGGTGCGAACACTCCCGTTACCGCGTGGGCGGGAGGTAGACTAAAATGTAAACGTGGGCCCGGTTCATCAGGCACGTTTTTGACTAGTGTCCCGGCTCGCCGAGGAGGCCCTATGCCTGCTCGCTTGGCGTGGGACAAACCTGTTTTTGTTCCATGCGTGCTCGGAGCGAGGTTGGCTCGGCGGGGGTCTTTGCCGAGGTTCCTCCTCGTATGCTGTCCGCTTCTGCGGTGGCGCACGCGTCGTCGAGCGGTGCCGCGGCTGTGCAGGTCTGCCTCCAGCAGGCTCTCTGGGGGGGGCGAAACTCAGACGGGGAATGCCCACCCTGAGGGCTTCAGCCTGCCTGCGCCTTTGGTCCAGCTTGGTTTGGATTCGCTCCAAAGTCTGGCCAAAAAGTCCCTCCGCTT
>JBBPBX010031291.1:0-21473 GCA_038048925.1 Garcialebias charrua | reverse complement strand
ACTGACCACGATTCAGAACGAAGAACTGTTGGACTGACCACAATTCAGAACATAGAACTGTTGACTGACCACGATTCAGAACAAAGAACTGTTGGACTGACCACAATTCAGAACAAACTGTTGGACTGACCACGATTCAGAAGGAACTGTTGGACTGACCACGATTCAGAACATAGAACTCTTGGACTGACCACGATTCAGAACAAAGAACTGTTTGACTGACCACGATTCAGAACATAGAACTGTTGGACTGACCACGATTCAGAACGAAGAACTGTTGGACTGACCATGATTCAGAACAAACTGTTGGACTGACCACAATTCAGAACGAACTGTTGGACTGACCACGATTCAGAACGAAGAACTGTTGGACTGACCACGATTCAGAACATAGAACTGTTGGACTGACCACGATTCAGAACAAGAACTGTTGGACTGACCACGATTCAGAACGAAGAACTGTTGGACTGACCATGATTCAGAACAAAGAACTGTTGGACTGACCACGATTCAGAACAAAGAACTGTTTGACTGACCACGATTCAGAACATAGAACTGTTGGACTGACCACGATTCAGAACGAAGAACTGTTGGACTGACCACGATTCAGAACGAAGAACTGTTGGACTGACCACAATTAAGAACGAACTGTTTGACTGACCACAATTCAGAACAAAGAACTGTTTGACTGACCACGATTCAGAACAAACTGTTGGACTTACCACGATTCAGAACGAAGAACTGTTGGACTGACCACGATTCAGAACGAAGAACTGTTGGACTGACCACGATTCAGAACAAAGAACTGTTTGACTGACCACGATTCAGAACAAACTGTTGGACTGACCACGATTCAGAACGAAGAACTGTTGGACTGACCACAATTCAGAACGAACTGTTGGACTGACCACGATTCAGAACGAAGAACTGTTGGACTGGCCATGATTCAGAACAAATATGCTGGTGAAGATTCTCAGTCGTCCAGGACATGATAAATCAAAAAGGCGTTCAATTCAAGATCAACTGGACTTTATTTGTAACAGAAGACGTTTCGCTTCTCATCCGAGAAGCTTTATCAATTCAATGAACCAGACTGTGTGTGCGTGTGGATTTATAACAGGAGTCACGCACCATCATATGTAAATTGCAAGCTGAGGTAACACATACATGTAATCATGTGATCTGTCAATTTACTGTATATGTATAAGGTAGTTGATGTTGGTATAGAGGCAAAGTGGCATATGCAGTAAGGCACATAAGGCACATATGGCATCCTTAGATAAGGCTAGTTTCAGTATAGTATAGTATTCAGAGAATACAAGATACAAGAGATTTTATTAACATTGCACCAATTTTCATCGATACAGCGTGATTATGTATGCACAGTCATCCAGGAGAGGGTTTGAGTGTGTAAAGCTGCTGCCTTATCAAAACACATGACATGTTCTTCAGCGCGGCCTCTCTCATCCGTCTCAGGATGAAGGTCAAAGGTGGGAAAACAGGGAAAGAAACCATGGGGGTTACAGCGTTGATATTAAAAAAAAAGAATCACATTTTGTCTGCAAGACACCGCATGACCCAGTAAAAACCATATCATAAGCACATTTAGCACAGTTACATGTTGCATGTTGAGACTGAGGCAGGGAGGATCTGTCCATGATACATTCCGGATGCCTCCGATAACGCTCATAGAAAAGTTCTCCGGGGGAGGGGGGGGGTAGCAGACAAGACAAGAACAGCTTTTTTCCACAGTAGCCACGTCTCAGGAGAAATTAGATATCCAGCCTTTTCCAAGGCTGTTTCCAAGGGAGCCAGATAAGAAATACAAATATTTTCACATCAGGCACACATTGTAATTTCAGCAGCCTTCAGTCTGTAAGGGCGATTCTGTTCATATGATCCAATTCGGGACTTTTTTTTTTCCACTGATCCAACTCTGACCTCAGATGTTGACCACAGCGACCCGAGTCCTAAGTCCAAGGGTGACCAGCTCACCCTCTGGATAAGCTCTCAAACAGCTGAATTCTGATGTTGACCACAGCGAACAGAGTCCTAAAACCAAGGTTGATCTGTTCACCCCCCGAATAAGCTCGCACACAGCTGATTTCTCGAGGTCACAGCGCAGACCAGACGTCGGGTGCTCCAGGCATTAAGTCCTGCTGAAGTCTCCCTCTTTTGCGATAGACCAGTGCTCCACAAATGCCAAAAAGCAAAGCGCTGCCATCATAATCCAATATAATCCAAGATTCTTCACCTCCACAGAGCACACCCAGAAATCCACGGAATCCATGGCGGAATCCATGGCGTATCCTCCGTCACTCTGTGAGGTTGAAAAGGCTCTCCTTGTGCCTTCTTCTGTGGAAATCTTCTTTATAGAATCGAATGCCCAAACCTCCAATCCATCTTAATTTGCGTTCGAGGTGCGTTGCTATGGAGCTGCCAGCAGCAGGGGGGGGGAACGACGGGAGAGGGAAGGGAATGCGTCTGCCTCCTTCGTGAGCCAAGCCAGAAAGTATACTGTATATGTATCAGCAGTAGTGTAGATATAAGTAGTGTAAATGTAAACAGTAGTAATAAATGTAAAACAGTAGTAATAAATGTAAACCGTATTAATAAATGTAAACAGTGAATGTAAACAGTAGTATGACTATAGGCAGTAATGTAATACAAACATTAGTGCAAATATGAGAAGTAGTGCAAACTGAATGAGTACATGACCGAGAGTTTAGTGAATAACCCGTTTGATGACACAGGGTCCAGTGTTAAAAACTTTGTGTTGTGTGGTAATGTGTGAGAAAGTTTTTTGTGTTAAGGCAGTTCAAATGGGAGGGGAGGCAGAGCAGGCAGAGTGTTTAGCATTCTGACTGCCTGATGAACAGAGCTGTCTCTCAGTCTGCTGGTTCGAGCCTGGAGACTCCTCAGTCTCCTCCCTGATGGCAGCAGTCTGAAGCAGCTGTGTAGTGGGTGTGTGGGATCACCTGCCATGCAGTGGGCTTTCCGAGTGAGGCGTTTGCTGTGTAAGTCCTGCAGTGAGGGCAAGGAGGTGCCGACGATCTTCTCAGCTGCTTTCACGATGCGCTGGAGGCTCTTGCGGCATGATGCAGTGCATGCACCAAACCACACCGTGATGCAGCTGGTCAGGACACTTTCTATGGCACCTCTGTAGAAGGTGCACATGATGGGGGTTGAAGCTCCAGCCCTTTTCAGCTTGCGGAGAAAGTAGAGGCGCTGGTGAGCCTTCTTGGCCAGTGCTGCAGTGTTCCTGCTCCAGGACAGGTCCTTTGAGACGTGCACTCCCAGGAACTTGGTGCTGTCCACTCTCTCCACTGCGGTGCTGTTGATGGTCAGAGGGGCATGTTGTGCATCCCTCTTCCTGAAGTCCACGACAATCTCCTTTGTCTTCTCCACGTTGAGAGTGAGATTGTTGTGTCCGCACCACAAGGCCAAGCGGCTCACCTCGTTCCTGTAGTCCGTCTCATCGTTGTTGCTGATGAGACCTACCACTGTTGTGTCGTCCGCAAACTTGATGAAGTGGTTGGAGCTGTACGATGGTGTGCAGTCGTGTGTTAGCAGGGTGAATAGAAGGGGGCTCAGCACACATCCTTGTGGGGCCCCTGTGTTCAATGTGATGGTGCTAGATGTGTTACTCCCGATCCGTACTGTCTGTGGTCTCCCGGTCAGGAAGTCTAGCAGCCAGTTACACATTGAGGTGTTCAGCCCCAGACTGTCCAGTTTATGGATGAGCTGTTGGGGGATGATGGTGTTGAATGTCGAGCTGAAGTCGATGAACAGCATTCTGCATTTGGGACGGCCGTGGTGTAGTGGTAATGGCAGTCGTCCCCCGATCGGAAGGTTGGCGGTTCGAATCCAGGTTCCCCACACCATGTGTCGTTGTGTCCTTGGGCAAGACACTTAACCCAGAGTTGCTCCCGGTAGGACTGGAAAGCACCTTGCATGGTAGTCTGCCGCTACCGGTTTATGAATGTGTGTAGCATTCAATGTGTGTAGCACTTTGAGATTTTCACTAATGAAAAGTGCGTTATAAATTGAATTCATTATTATTATTATTATTATTATTATTATTATTCTAACATAAGAGTGTGAGAGCTGTGTGGAGGGCAGAGGAGATGGCATTGTCGGTTGAGCGATTAGGTCGGTATGCAAATTGGAAGGGATCCAGGGAGGCAGGGAGGACAGATGTGATGCTTTTCATGACTAGCCGTTCAAAGCACTTCATCAGGATGGGGGTGAGTGCTACTGGGCGATAGTCATTGAGGCATGCGGGCGTTGCCTTCTTTGGGACAGGGATGATGGTGGTGGCTTTGAAACAGGTGGGGACGATGGCCTGGCTCAGTGAGATGTTAAAGATGTTTAGGCTGTTTAATTTGTGTAGTACAGAAAAGAGAAGTTCAAATAAACCTCAGTGTTGAAAAGCCTTGCCAAGTTGAAGACATTTCAGAACCATCAGAACCTCTGGGTGAGGAACTGGTCCTCTCTGACTGACGTGTCTCCGCTCCAGTTTCCAGGCCCTGTACAGCTACGCGCCTCAGAACGACGACGAGCTGGAGCTGCAGGAGGGAGATCTGGTCAGCGTCATGGAGAAGTGCGACGACGGCTGGTTTGTCGGTAAGTCCCGGTGGGGCAGAGGTTCCTCCACGCTCGCCGCACGCCGTTCATCCCGCCAGGCTTCCGTAGAGTGACATGCGCAGCGTGACATTCTATGTGACGCAACTCCTCTGCTATTTCAGTCCCGTTTATTTTTGTCTGACGTATCACGGTAGTCTCCGTCCATTAACTTTCTCTTAACTGGAACAACTTCGGATGCGCTGAAGATAATTTAACTGAACTTGCTACACGTTGGTGCCACCACTAGACGGCGTGTCGCTTGATCAGCTCTAATGTCAAGGTCACAAATCAAGGGGCCGTTGCTATGGTAAATGGTAAATGGAGCTTACTTATATAGCGCTTTCCAGCCCCCTATGAGGGGCCCCAAAGCGCTTCACAGTACCAGCCATCCACCCATTCATACACACATTCATACACCGGTGGCGGTAGCCTGCCATGCAAGGCGTTGCCAGTCCTACCGGGAGCAACTCTGGGTTAAGTGTCTTGCCCAGGGACACAACGAGGTATGCAGTGACCGGGGATCGAACCCGGGACCTTCCGGTCGTGAGCCGGCTGCCCTGCCTCTACACCATCTCGGCAATAGCTCGTTGTATAGTAGCGTGCTTATGTAGTTATCGTTTTTCGTCTCTGCAGGTACATCGAAGAGGACGAAGCAGTTCGGGACGTTCCCTGGAAACTACGTGAAGGAAGTGAAGCTGTAACCTGCATCTGCCCACGACGCACGGCCGCCTGCCGAGCTTGGGAAGTCGTTACTACTGCGCACGGCTGTGGGTCGGATTAGTCTTTTAACCCGGCAGGTATAAATTGTTTGGGAAGGCGATCCTTCGGACTGGGGTGTGTCAACAGTGCACGTGGACAGAGACAGAGGTGCGTGGACTGATTACTGCCTGAAACCTCAGCGCAGTCACAGCGGGATTCCACGTCGGTCACTTTTGGACAAGCACGTCTGTCTCCACGTGTGGGATAAAGTCACTCTAACCAACTTGTGTTGCACAAGCGAAAGCTTCCGTTTACTAATCTTGTAGAGCACGAGTGTTTATGTAGCACCTCAGGCAGGCCAACAGCAGAGTGGATCCTCCTGAGGGGACTTTGGAGGAGTTCAGTGTGAGCCGTTTGTCAGGACGGACACTCGAACAGGACGGCTCGTTGTCGAGTCTCGTCTGGATATATAGATGTTTCCTTCCACTGGTCACGGGCAGGAACGTCAGACTCATTTAGGTCTGTAGTTATCTGAACCGTTGGAGTGATTCTACAACACATACCAACTTTAAAAATATAAGTTTGAGTTGACTGTGTTGGTCCACACAGGCTCAGCTGATCTTTGGTTATATGTCTCTCAGCCTTTCTCACCTGGACCGCAGACTTTTAGTCTCCGTCAACGAGCTTTTGGCAGAGTTCTGGGTGATGTTTGATCACCCTTCTTCTTCTTCTTGTCAGATTCCGTAGAAGTTGTTAATCAGAGCCCATGAAGTTCAGACTTGTTGAGGTCGGGACATTAGGTGGTGGAGTTGAAGAATTTGAACGTAGTCATCCATCTTCATTATTCTATCCACTTTGTGCCACAGCATTCATTCAACCTTTATTTAAACAGATAAGTCACATTGAGCCTCGAAGACTCATTTACAAGTGAGATCTGCTTAGACCGAGAAAAAGTAATGAAACTAGACACATTAGGAGATGGAGGCGAAAAAATTCCTATTAAAATATTTCATGACGCTACCTCCACCATGCTTGACAGTTGGTTCAGCGTTCTCAGGCTCTAAGCCTCACGTTGACTCCTCCAAACATCCTTCTTGTCTTTGTGTCCAATCAGCTCAACCTTTGTCCTCTCTGACCATCAAACTTTTCTCCAGACACTGGTGTTCCAGCATGTTCATGACAGACTGAAGCCTTGATGGTTTCTGAACGTCCTAACCAGGTTCCTTTCTTCTGAGGGAGACCGTTGGGTCTTCTTTCGGCCTTTGGCAAAGTAAGGACGCTATGAAACAACTTGTATTTGCATGTTTGAACAGATGGTGTTGGATGTTGATGTTACGTAAACTTGTATAAGGTCTCCTACTTTAGTTTTCATAGAGATTCTTGGACATTCCCACTGTCCTGAGCATCGGTCCGTTCAATGAGCGCTGTGAAACAGACCCCTTAAAGACCTTCTAAAACCTTCAGTACCACCTTTTAGGTTCTCCCAGTCTTGTTACATGACCCATTATTCTATTCTTGAGCTGTGAGGATCAGAGATAAATTCAAACTTGAGCACCTAATAACACTTAAAGTTGAATGTTGGATCATTATTCCACCCCTGGAAAAGAACAGTTCAGATAAATGTTTGAAAGTCCCAAATTATTATGACATTCGTGCTCTTGACATGTGGATATGGATTTTAAAAGTCCCCTTCAGAAACGAGTCCAAGGAAACGGTTTACATTTTATTTTTATTTCTCATCGGCTCAGTGTCTTTAGACGAGCGTTTCAGCTTTTACAGCTCTGGATGCTTCAGATACCGCTTCAGTATTGCCTTTGTTTCTATGCAAATAATGTTCTGCAGTTGTTAAAATGTGCACGTGAAGTAACGTGCGCAGTTAGCTCCTCCTTTTGTTTCCCAGTTCCTTCATCAAACCCATACACGTATACTGTACTGGATCGCACGTCTCGTAAACGTGAAGCAAACTGAATAAGCACACTTGGTTCAAACGAAGGGTAACTGTGTTGGCTGAGCAGCGGTGGCGAGCGGTGGCCACCAGCACAGGCGTGGTATCATTTAACTTCCTGCTTGGTCGTTGGCAAGATCCCACTAACAGTATGGAAGCAGATTAACCTGCGCTGACCAACGGCTCTTATTTGACGTGAAAGCCATCAAAGTGCGTTGGAATGTGATAAAAGCTTATTGAGATTTTTGTATGAGTAATCAAGGGTGTAACAGTACATGTGCTCTTACCGAACCGTATGGTAAACATGTCGAACTTTGGTGCAATCAGATGAAGAATAAGTTAAGTCAACTATCTCATCTAGAACAGTTTTGGGAGGTTTTGTATTTTCTTTCTGCTAATTGACGCAACAGAAATGGACAGGAAGGCACTTTCTAAAGAACTCTGCTCAAAAGCAAAGCAAGAAGGTTCATTCAAACGAAACAAGGAGCATGAAGATCAGCTGTGTGGAAAAATGATTGTGATCTAAGTAAATATCAACTTATATATTTTGCATAAAGTTTAGTCCAAATTAATTTTAAAAATCTCATTTTTATACTTTGTTTTAAACTAAAGAAAAATACCTTTCAGTCCAGAGTTTATTTGTTTGACAAAGAATCTGCACGACACTGTTCACAGTTCAAATTAAAATCAATAAGACATAAAACATGTTTTACTTTTTTACTTTTACATTTAAGTTACCATTTGACAAGTTTCACCTTGCTATACACGACCTGCTTACTAGAGCCTCACCAATTCAAGTCAATTTATTTACAAGGTGCCAATTTGTGACAAAAGACTTCTCAGGGCAATATACAAAAGTAAATTAGTTTAATATTGATTCTTACTCATATCTAGATTCAAATTAAATTCCTATTGTATAAGAATACATTCACACACAGTACAATACATTGTGAAATTAACTGGATTCAACAGGCTCCGTAGATAAATATACCCGAGTATCATCAGCATAACAGTGGATTTTAACAATGGGCATCTATCCCATGCTGTATTAATTTTACCAAATGGAAACAAATATAAAGTAAAATGTATTGGTCCAAGCACTCAACCCTGAGGAACTCCATGACTAAATGGTGTAACAAGGCTGAATTGGTTTTTATGGTTCCACTTTCAGTAAACACTTCAAACCAAACCTAAGATGCCTTCTGACCCTCTATTCTTGAAAGGACTGAGGTGGAGTAGGTTGAAGTCCAACTGTTGCTATTATGCCTCTGAGTAAGGTTCTGTAACAGCTGTAACCGTCCATACATGAGTCTAATGTGCATCGCGGCTCAAGGGTGTGATTTAGTGGCGAGAGACGATCTTCTGTTAAGGGAATTTTGAATGTTTTACACACATTTAACGCCTAGAGCTCCAGGTCAACCCCGCTGAGTTATAAACCTGGGCTTGAGTGGTGGTTTATGAACAACCAGAGGCATCTTAAAAAGGTTTTCTCCTTTCAGCCACAAAGGAGGCTTGTCTCTTCTGTTTAGATAAATCTTCTGTTTAATATAAGTGAGGAATAATAGCATTTGGAATTCGTTTCTTTTTCCTGTACAGTACTGAACTTTAACCCAACCATAACCGCACGACTAAATCACGGATCAAACCGTGGTTTATGAGTACCGTTACACCCTTAATGTGTATGTGTAGGTACTTGGCCTAGAGAAATATTTAAGGGGCCTTCTAAAAGTGCCAATGTATTTTCCCAGAAGTGGTGGTAACCTTCAGGTCAGTGATATAATGAGATCATAAAAACTTTTGTTGACATTTCCACCTTCAGCCTATAAAACCGAGGTGGTGGCAGGATTTACTCCACTTGTTTAGCTTTAATTTCTTTGAACTCTGACCTTAAAGTCGTGTCTTCCTGCAGATTGCGTAACACACCACATGACAGTGGAGCTTCTTACATTCAAAACAGCCCTTCCTTATTTTTCCGTCGCATGCTGTGTTCGTCTGTGTCGTCCATGTTGGCTCCGAGCAGAGCACAGATGGTATTGGCAGATAGCGTGCCTGTTTTAACACGTTGCTGCAGTTTATGGGCCAGATGAGTATTCTTTACCGGGTCGGAGCAACTCAAACCTTAAATCTCTTACAAGCTCGGAGTTTGTCCCCCGATTTCAAAAAGTGTAAAAGTCTGTTTTGTCTTGTCTGCCGTGTGAAAACTGCTTGAAAACGCCACGTCCGAGCCCTCGTCCACACTACACAGGATATTTTTAGAAACCATTTCCTGCTGGTTTTGAACCTCCCCTCCATGAGCAAATAGAATTTCTGCTGAGTATTTTTTATTTTTTTTTACTCAGTGTTTGGTGTATTGAATTGAAATTTATCCCTTCTGCCCAAAAACCAAAACAAAAAATTTGTTTTTATGCTTTTTTGTTTTGCGTCTGTCTCGGTTCAAACTTGGATTGAAATGTTGTCTTCCTATGAAAACAGGAAGTGTCCACCTGGCTGGACCTGTTGGGGACAAACGGGCCAACATCGTTCATGATGGGCTCTCTGAAATGTCTGTTGTGCAACCACGAAGATGATCAATGATAATCATTAACGAGTTGATCCCAATCTGCCTGTCGTCACGTGTAACGTTGCTCCGATGCACTCGTCAAACCAAACCTGAGCTGCTCTCTTACCCTGAGATTTCAGCAAAGACCGAGGGGACGCAGGGGGTTCAGGTCCATCGCCTGGCAGGGTGCGCATGTCTTTGTGGATTTTTCTCAACGGGGGGAGGCGGACACACGTCTGTGTGCACCTCGTCTGCACGTTAGTACCGGCATTTGTTGACATGTCGCCGGCGTGTTGCTGACATGTTGCCGGCGTGTTGCTGACATGTTGCCGGCGTGTTGCTGACATGTCGCCGGCGTGTTGCTGACATGTCGCCGGCGTGTTGCTGACATGTCGCCAGCGTGTTGCTGACATGTCGCCGGCGTGTTGCTGACATGTCGCCAGCATGTTGCTGACATGTCGCCGGCATGTTGCTGACATGTTGCCGGCGTGTTGCTGACATGTCGCCGGCGTGTTGCTGACATGTCGCCGGCATGTTGCTGACATGTCGCCAGCGTGTTGCTGACATGTCGCCAGCGTGTTGCTGACATGTCGCCGGCATGTTGCTGACATGTCGCCGGCGTGTTGCTGACATGTCGCCGGCATGTTGCTGACATGTCGCCGGCATGTTGCTGACATGTCGCCGGCATGTTGCTGACATGTCGCCGGCATGTTGCTGACATGTCGCCAGCGTATTGCTGACATGTCGCCGGCATGTTGCTGACATGTCACCGGCATGTTGCTGACATGTCGCCGGCATGTTGCTGACATGTCACCGGCATGTTGCTGACATGTCGCCGGCGTGTTGCTGACATGTCGCCGGCATGTTGCTGACATGTCGCCAGCGTGTTGCTGACATGTCGCCAGCGTGTTGCTGACATGTCGCCGGCATGTTGCTGACATGTCGCCAGCGTGTTGCTGACATGTCGCCGGCATGTTGCTGACATGTCGCCGGCGTGTTGCTGACATGTCGCCGGCATGTTGCTGACATGTCGCCGGCATGTTGCTGACATGTCGCCGGCATGTTGCTGACATGTCGCCGGCATGTTGCTGACATGTCGCCGGCATGTTGCTGACATGTCGCCGGCGTGTTGCTGACATGTCGCAAGCATATTGCTGACATGTCGCCGGCATGTTGCTGACATGTCACCGGCATGTTGCTGACATGTCACCGGCATGTTGCTGACATGTCGCCGGCATGTTGCTGACAAGCCTATCACGATAAACAATAAATCAATTGCATGATAAATGAAAATTATCAACCTCATTTTCATTTATCAGCTTTATCGTTTCTTCGTGTCTCTCTTTCTACTGAAGACACTGGATGATAAAAGGCTTAACGCCGGTGCTCTTCACTAACACCTCCCTTTATCTTTTCTCTATAAAATCCATTTTAATCGTCCAAAATCCCGTTTTTAGATCGTTAAAAGCAGCTAAGCTACGAGCTAAGCTAACAGGCCGACCTCGGGGGGAAAAAACCTCCGTCTTGTTGAAGCTCCAAAATTCACGGTTGAAACTCGTGCCTTCGTGTAAAAAGTTGTTTTTCTCTCCAAAAAGAAGCTGAGAACTTGTTACTGATGTTTTATTAAAAGCTTTGTGTGAAAAATGTTAAAGAGCTTAAACCACACTGAGCGTCCGCCATTTTGAGAACCGAGTACAGACAGCCCATGTCACGTCAAGGGGCCTCTCTCCCATTTTTCTTAAAGAGACATGCTGCTGGCTCCCTCACTATCCATCCTTCAGTTCAAACAGTCTTATACTGACATCCAATGGTCGATAAAAGGTACTACATACAAAAAAAATTAACAATTTATTTTTAAATTTGACAATAATGACTAATTATTATCAAATTTCAAACAATATTATCGTTTATCGCAATAATTCTAGACAATTAATCACCTAGCTAACTTATCATGACAGGCCTACGACAAGTCTCCAACAGTCGCAGCTCAGAGAAATGGCGCCTGAACCGAGACGCTGCAGAAGGATCAGATTGAAGAAGCTTTTGTTTAATTTTGAGCCAAGTTAACGTGTTCTGTCTGGACACTGATGTTAACACGGACGGTCCAGTGGAGACATTTACTTTTTCATAAATGGTTTTTAAAAAAAAACACCTGGAGTGGTGCGGACGAGGCGTAAAGACTGGACTGTTTAAATCCTGAAGCGTATTTGTCTTTAATCTTTGACCATGAACGTCCAGATTCAGATTGTGTTTGAGTCCATGAAGCTTCTGCTCGTCACGTCCGAGTCCTTTTCACCCACGTGTTGTACACTCAGTGTTTTATCCACGTGTTGTACACTCAGTGTTTTATCCACGTGTTGTACACTCAGTGTTTTATCCACGTGTTGTACACTCAGTGTTTTATCCACGTGTTGTACACTCAGTGTTTTATCCACGTGTTGTACACTCAGTGTTTTATCCACGTGTTGTACACTCAGTGTTTTATCCACGTGTTGTACACTCAGTGTTTTATCCTCTGTGGAAGTTTGCAGTTGAACTTTTGTCCTTTTGTTCTCGACTACTTTGCCAACGTCACCTAACGAGTATTTCCTGAGCACAGTGCAGGTCAGACTGTGGCTGCAGCTCTGAAACGACGTGATCTTCACCTGCCGGCTCCTGTTGACCCTGTTCAGTACCAGATGTCGGGTAGAGTTTCACTGCAGAACCAGAACATCCACCGCACGATGAGTAAATAATGAGACGTTCTGACAGAAAGCTACTAACTCTACGTCAGGGCTATTCAAGTGACGGACCGGGGGCCACATCAGGCCCACGGCTGAGCTCAGGTCGGCCCACCAGTGGATTAATAAAAATAAAAAAAAGATTTCAACCCATAAAACAAATTTACTGACAGTAACTGCTGGACGTCCGGCCCCTGAGCTCTTGGCTGTCAGTCACTGTGGCCCCTGAGCGGTTTAACTGAAGAGCCCTGCTGTAGAGTGTTTTTGTGATTGTTCTGTAAACATTATGGGATGTATGAATGTATGAATATATGAATGTAGTGCAGGCCGTGTACACTAATATGTAAAAATACTGTGTGATCATGCAGACTGCGCAGCATGAGGCTGGGAAGGAATGTAAATATGTAAATTAGAAGTAAGTCTGCGAGCTTCAGGGCCAACTCTGGATTCTTCTTCTCCTGCAGAACGGAACGGTTGCCTTTCGTCCGAATCATAACGTTAGATTCAGAGCCGTGCCTCGTTGTCATTTTTTTAATTTTATTTTTGCTGCGTGTTCCTGACATTATTGAGTGTTTTCCTCCCCCGTCGGTCTGAGACGTTCACTACAAACTGGTCCAGAGCGACGGGGCTTCACAGTAATGATTAAAACCAGAAGGACGGACTAGCTGAAGACGCACAACCTGCAACAGGTTTTTCTTTGTTTGCTTCTGTTTGCAGTGGTGTTACACTGACAATATTAAAATAAAGATACTATACACTGCTGTGACTTTGGTATAATATGCAATATTTAATAAACGATTTAAACTTTTGTCTGCACTTATTTATTTACCTGCTCAGAAAAAGTTTGAGTTATTTCAGTTTTGTGGACTTTACAGAAGTAACAGTTTAGTTTGCATGTGATTTGGAGAAGCTGCAGATAAACTGAGCACGTTTGACTCGTAGAAACGAGACGGGACTGAGTCCGTCGGCTGAATCTGACGGAGCGGCCTCTGAACCTGCACGAGGTTTCTGCTCTTTTTGTCTCTTTTCTGCTCTTTTCTGCTCTTTTCTTCTCTTAATGAAATGAACTTGTTCCTCTGAGAGAGGACCTCCTTCTGCAGAAAACACTTGTTGTTCCGTTAAGAAGAACTCGTCCTGTCCTATCCCTTCTAGCCACGAAGCTCTCTGTTTACCGGTCGGTCCACGTTCCTCCCCTCTGGTCCTGAACTCTGGTGGAGACTGAAAGAACCAGATCCAGGAGATCTAAAAGAGTTTCCTCTGCAGGGCAGGACTGTCCCTGAGAGACAGGATGAGAAGTTCAGTTCTCCAGGAGACACTCGGGAGTAGAACCGCTGCTCCTCCACGTCCAGAGGAGGCCATTGAGGTGGTTCAAACATCTGGATGGACCTGGACATATCTCTAAGGTTCTGGACATATCTCTAAGGTTCTGGACATTTCTCTAAGGTTCTGGACATTTCTCTAAGGTTCTGGACATTTCTCTAAGGTTCTGGACATTTCTCTAAGGTTCTGGACATTTCTCTAAGGTTCTGGACATTTCTCTAAGGTTCTGGACATTTCTCTAAGGTTCTGGACATTTCTCTAAGGTTCTGGACATTTCTCTAAGGTTCTGGACATTTCTCTAAGGTTCTGGACATTTCTCTAAGGTTCTGGACATTTCTCTAAGGTTCTGGACATTTCTCTAAGGTTCTGGACATTTCTCTAAGGTTCTGGACATTTCTCTAAGGTTCTGGACATGTGCAACACGGAGGAAAACCCGGTGAAGACCCAGGACACGCTGGAGAGACTTTGTCTCTACTGGTCTGGAAACACCTTGAAGTCCTAGAAGAGCTGGAAGACGCAGCTGTGGAGAGAGAGGTCCCTGCTCAAGATGACCCGAGGCCTGAGTCCAGAACCAGATGATGGATGGATGGATGGATAGATAAATGGATGGATGGAGGAATGGATAGATAAATGGATGGATGGAGGAATGGATAGATAAATGGATGGATGGATGATGCTAGATACAGTAAATGGATGGATGGATGGATGGATGGATAGATGGACAGATGGATGTATAGATAAATGGATAGATAAATGGATGGATGGATAGATAAACGGATGGATGTATAGATCGATGGATAAATGGATGAATATATACATGGATGGATGGATGCTAGATAAATGGATGGATGGATAGATACATGGATGGATGGAGAGATGGATGGATGGATGGATGGATAGATCGATGGATAAATGGATGGATAGATAAATGGATGGATGGATAGATTGATGGACAAATGGATAGATAAATGGATGGATGGATAGATCGATGGATAAATGGATGGATAAATGGATAGATGGACAGATGGATGGATAGATAAACGGATGGATGGATGGATAGATCGATGGATAAATGGATGAATAGATACATGGATGGATGGATGCTAGATAAATGGATGGATGGATAGATACATGGATGGATGGAGAGATGGATGGATGGATGGATGGATAGATCGATGGATAAATGGATGGATAGATAAATGGATGGATGGATAGATTGATGGACAAATGGATAGATAAATGGATGGATGGATAGATCGATGGATAAATGGATGGATAAATGGATAGATGGACAGATGGATGGATAGATAAACGGATGGATGGATGGATAGATCGATGGATAAATGGATGAATAGATACATGGATGGATGGATGCTAGATAAATGGATGGATGGATAGATACATGGATGGATGGATAGATGGATGGATAGATAAATGGATGGATGGATAGATTGATGGATAAATGGATGGATAGATAAATGGATGGATGGATAGATCGATGGACAAATGGATGGATAAATGGATAGATCAGGGGTGCTCATAACGTAGATCGCGATCTGGTAGATCATAGCATGACATTAAAAAACAATTGTCTGTTCAGTGCCCTGAGATTACTTCTTTTGTAAATTGACGCTATATAAATAAACTGAATTGAATCTTAGAACATCTTTACTCTGCACACACAACAGTTTAGGTCAAAATATTATAATTTCAAAGCCACAGTACAGTACTGTACTATAGTTATAATTTTTTATCTGGCAACCCGACTGACATAAAAAACTACAGCATTTTTCATGTAAACCAGCTTATTTTTTATTTATTACCCCCAATAAACAATGAAAAATCCCTAATGCTTCCACAGGTTGTTTTTGTGTAAACGGGGCCTTATAGTAGGTAGATCCCTTTGACTTGATCATTTTAAAAATAGCTCGCATGCTGAAAAAGTCTGAACACCCCTGGGATAGATAAATGGATGGATGGACAGATGGATGGATGGATGGACTTCCAGCCCAGCTGACTATAAAGAATTGTTTCCAACCAGCAGGTTTTTCCATTCTGATAAAGTTCTCCTCCCAGTTTGAACCAGCAGGTTTTGTGGAGCGACAGTTTGTCTCCAGTGGAACACGTTGGTGTTTTCTTCTCGTCGTGCTTCAGGAAACTGTTTGGTGGTTTTCTGGGTCTGACCGAGGCCAGAACTGCTCTGTGGGTTGTTGTTGTTGTTGCTGGTGACATTTTGTGGGAAAGTTGCCGTCGGTTGGTTGAGTGTTGTCTCCTCGCAGGTGGAGACGACATGTTCTCCCTCTCTGCTGCTCAACAAGCTCGGTTTGGAGAAACCGTTGAATTTTGACGACGGACGAACTAACGGAGCCGAGACCAAAACAGATTCTGCTCTTCTAAAACACAATCTTAAAAAAAAAAATGGAGTCACCAGAAGTGCTACAGCTAGCTGCTTCTGCTTTCATTTGAGCTGACAAATAACCACGTGACTCAAATGAACGGTGTGAAGATGTTAAAGAACTGTTTGCACGAAGCGCTCTGAAACTTTGAACGTCAGAAGAGGTTTACGTTTTATTCTGGTCCACTCAGACCGTTTGGTCTCTGTGGTTCTCCACCTGGACCCAAAGTGGATGTTGAAGCAAACACTTTTAATTTAACCCTTACACTAGACTAGCCATTAGCTCATCAGAAACTCTAAGCTAAGTTCATTCAAAGAGCCATCTACAACAGGTAAGATATTAATTGTTCAGGCTGTAGTAAAATAGTTTATTTTTTCTGCTCCTCTTCTGTGAAATTATTCCTGTAAAGGTGTTTGCTGTGACAGATGTTTCCACCTTCAGCAGCTGTTTACTGGCCTTAACGGCCCAAACAGTACAGAGCAGGGGGAGGGTGGGAGGCCAACAAGAGAGGGCGTGTGGCGTTCAGGCATTTTCTTCTATCAGCTCAGAGCTCCTGGCAGGAATTCAGGTTTTGGGAGAGTCACATTCCACATCCTGGGATTCTGCTCTACCATAAATGGTAAGCTCACAGAACAGGCTGACGTAATGGCATCCAGAGCCCAGACATGATGGAGAGGGCCCGCTCCGCTCTCACTTCAAAAACCTTTCACCACCACCACCACCACACTGGAGGGGCAACAGAAACATTTCAGCTTTACCCTTCAAAATAATCATTTCTCTAACTTCCTGTTATTTGGTTGCACATGCTGCCAAATTAAAAGACAAAAAGCAACTGTGGGTTAGATGGTCCATCCTTTGGTTTGATTAATGTTTTAATGGAGCTGGTAGTTTTATTTAATATAACGAACGCACGAAAACCGAAAACATTTGAGTGTTTTTACAATTCATTCAACCTTTATTTAGACAGGTTCGTTAATCCCATTGAACCTCGAGGACTCATTTACAAGAGAGACCTGGTTTCAACAAAGTGATGACAACAATAGACAATCATAAAAGAGGCATACAGTACAGCTTTCTTTTTCTTTCTTTTTTTACAATATAACATATTGTACAGAAACTATAAGGAGTATGTTCAATGATGACAAGGTGTTGTGATCAGAAACTAGTCAAAACAAAAAATATACACAATGTAATGAGTAAAATACAAATATCAAAATAGAAATACATGCTGTAAACAATTAAAATAGAATACCAAGTAGTAAAATAGAAATAAACCATGAAATCTGTCAAAAAGTACAAATGTAAATAGAACTGCACCACGTGTCAGTGTATTTTTCTTCAGCTTCCTTGTCTTTAACCAATAGGAGCGACGCCTGGTATCACGTGACCAGAAGCAGCGCTCGTTTTGCTGCCGGTCAGCGCAGAGTGGATCGTCTTCCCAAACACACGATCTTTGTCAACAGATTCGTCAGTCTGGATCTGGACTTGGGTCAGAACTCAGAACTGTCACGTGCGACAGGAGCAGAAACTTTGCGGGTAACAGCCGGTGTGCACGTGATGCCTCTCCGGGTGGAGATCGAGGGTCCGGGGCCCTGGGGGTTCCGGCTGGTCGGGGGCAAAGACTTCGAGCAGCCGCTGGCCATTTCCCGGGTAAGATGATCTTTACACCCTGCTGCTACATGTTTACTTCATGTTTACTTCGTGTTTACTTCGTGTTTACTTCATGTTTACTTCATGTTAACGGCACGCGGACTCGTTTACCTGTAGCTTCGTGGCTATGACGTCATAGTTAACGTTAGTTTAACGGGAGCTCGAACTTCGGTTCCTGTTCGTCGTTGCGTTCCGTTAAATAGTCCATAAACCGTCAGGTTCAACACAGAACAAACGCATATTCATAACTAAATTTTTGGATTAACGTGTTTGTTTGTTTGTTTGTTTTTAACTGAGTTTAGCCTAAAGAAAACAACAATGATCCGTCTGCAAACAGAGGCGCGGCCATTTTGAGGGACCAACCTGTGTCAACATGAAAAACTGAACAGAAAATAAGAAAAGTCTGGACCCCTTTAAAGTTCACATAATAAAACACACACACACTGTCCCTGAGTGTAAATAGTAAATGGAGCTTATATAGCACTTTCCAGCCCCCTATGAGGGGCCCCAAAGCGCTTCACTGTACCAGCCATCCACCCATTCGTACACCGGTAGTGGTAGACTGCCTTGCAAGGCGCTGCCTGTGTCTTGCCCAGGGACACAACGAGGTATGCCGTGACCGGGGATCGAACCCGGGACCTTCCGGTCCTGAGCCGGCTGCCCTGCCTCTACACCATCTCGGCCCCAATGTGAATGAGTTCAGTTGATGAACGTAGCTGATTTGATCTAATCATCGCTGAAGAGATTGTTTTCCTGCAGGGAACTTTGGGTAATTTAAGCTACTAAGAATTTAATTGTTTCAGCTGCTTTTTGTCTTTTTATTTAAAGTGACAGAAGATTTCAAACACAAATTACTGAAACAGGTTTGAAAGCTCAATCGTCTAGGAGGCGCTATTAATAAGCCAGATGTGGGTTGGCAGGCCTCAGCCGAAACATTTCTGCCTAAAATAAAATCCGTCCACATGACGTGATTCAACCTTGTTTTGTGTAAACATTTACTAACGGCACAACGCTGAATGATGGAGCTGAAGGTGAGGTGTCAAAGCTAAAAGTAGCTTAACACAGAGCACACTAGTTAGAATAAAGAAGAACACCCAGGCTAAAGGCTAGTTAGAAGCTAAAAACAACGAACGAGTAACTAAAAGAAGTAAAACGGCAGCTAAAAGTAGCAAAAAACTGTACCTAAAAGCTAATGAGCAAAGAGTAAATAAAAAGAGCTAAATCTTAGCTAAAAGTAGCAAAATAGTAGCTAGAAGCTAAAATTAGCAAAAGGCTAGTTTAAACCAAAAGTGTAAAGATGCTAACTGAATGTTGCAAAGGATCAAGTAAAAGCTAAAAGGAGCAAAACGCTAACTAGAAGTCAAAGATAGCAATAAAAGTAGCAAAAGCCTTGCTGAAAGCAAAATGTAGCAGCCTAAAACAAGCAAAATGGTAGCTGTAAGCTTTATGTAGCATACTACTAGCTCAGCTAAAGTTAGCAACAATGTTAGTAAAATGCAAAACATTAGCTAAAGGTAATGGTAGCTTAAAGCTAACTCAGCTTCAAACGGACTCCTGTTTGTTTTAGCACCTCATGCTCTGTTATTTTTGCCCGCTAAACGTTCGGCTGTTGTTTTTTCCTGGATGACATCACTCATAAAGAATCTGTGTCACAGCTGATTAGTATTGAGATGGGAAGCCCCGCCCTTTAAGTGAAGCCCCGCCCCATACTTCCTGTTTACGGTTTATAAACAGCTGTTCAGACCAGGTTTGTAGCTGAAACTTCACCTCTTTGAGTTTGATTTTATTTTTTATTTTTTTAAGCCCAAACTAAATATTATTTATTTTTGTCCACAAACTGCTGAGTTTGGCGTCTTCCCGTCAGTCTGGTTCTACTGTCGGTCCGCTCCGCCCGTGGAAATGAGCCGAGGAGCCTCCGGACCTCTTTCAGCTCTTATCTTGACGTCACCCTTCTGGGCCTTCGGCTGGAAACTCCTGCTTCTGTTTCTCTGTAAACATTAAAGGTTCAGTATGCAGTTTCTGTAGAACTGCAGAACTTAGAAATATTTTCAACAGGCAAAGCATTCTGATCCCTCCCCCTCAGAGCCATATGTGGCTCTGCCCCCTTGTGGTCTGTTGAATTTCAAATTCAAGCTCTGTTTTTATTGGCTGATTCAAATTCAAGCTCTGTTTTTATTGGCTGGTTACAAACTCTGTTTTTATTGGCTGGAAAATGGCGGGTCACCTTTTCTTTTTAGAAATGCTTATTTACCACCTGGAGAAGCAAGGGGACAATATTTTTTTTTAATTTTTTTCAGAGATTACCTGGCTAACATCAGTCTGTCAGGAGGTAGTGACAGAGTGAAGAAATATGTTCATAAAAAAAGCTACATACTGAAGCTTTAAAACCAAGTTTGTTGTTTTTTTAACGTCGGGGGCCGAAGCTTTGTGTTTTACTTCAGATTATCAAACGGGACAAACGATTAGTGATGAATAAAAAAAAAACTGGTGACTCTTCACAAAGTCCTGAACACCAGACTAGGGATGTCCCGATCAGGTTTTTCTGACCCCGAGTGCGAGTCCTTTAATTTGAGGATTGGCCAGTATCGAGTCCCGATCCGATGCTTCTAAAATACATTTTTAAAATGAAGAAAAAAAGAGAAAGAAACAGATTCAGATGTCCCTTAATTTTTATTTTATTTACCTTAACATTTAACAGAGTACTTCGTCAAATCCTGTTTCTTCCAGCTGAGGCGTCTGTCTAAGCTGAAGCCCATTTTATCAAAAAAGCACCTGGAGACAGTGATTCACACATTCATTACATCTAGGCTTGATTACTGCAATTCACTTCTGTTTGGCGTCAGTCAAGCCACCATTGCACAATTACAACTGGTTCAGAACGCAGCTGCCCGATTTTTAACCAGCACACGCAAAAGAGAGCACATTACACCAGTCTTGGCCTCCCTTCACCTTCCTTCATTAAATTGGACTTTGAAAGAAGTGCAAACACCACCGAGCTGGAAAGAGGCAATAATATCAGTAATACACAAAGAAGGCAAAGACAAATTGGATTGCGGTTCATACCGACCGATATCTGTTTTAAATATTGATTATCGACTTTTTACATCTATAATGGCCAGACGATTGGAAGAATTTCTCCCATCCCTAATAAATAATGATCAAACTGGCTTTATACGCCAACGTCAAACACAGGATAATGTAAGGAGGACATTACATATTATTATTTTTAATTGGAGCGGATTTACCACAAGGCACGGCTGAAATCAGCAACAAACTCAAATCAGAGCTCAGAAGATTGGATCTGCTTAGATCATCTTTCTGGAAGCAGATGCGCGGAGGAAAGAAAAGAAAGCGGTGCTCTCGAGGGAAAAAGCGTGGCTGTCGAGCAGGAATTATGACGAGACTGCGGGCAGACGCTAAAACCGGGAGACCGCCGATGCCGGCTCTTTTCCTGTCCAACGTGCGTTCGCTCGACAACAAGATGGATTTGCTTCGTCTGAGAGTAACAACGTCGGAGGAGATGAGGAGATGTTCGGTGCTTTGTCTCACGGAAACATGGATCAATGAAGACACTCCTG
>JBBPBX010031290.1:11344-34630 GCA_038048925.1 Garcialebias charrua | reverse complement strand
AATTAATTAAAGAAAAATTTAGCTGGATATCGGACTCAAAAACTATGAATTATCTGGGAGTAAATCTGACTCAAGACTTGTCCAAATTAAAAGCTATAAATTTTAACCCGTTAATGACTAGAATAAAATCGGACATGGAAAGATGGAGCTTAGTCCCATACACAAGTTTAACATCAAGAGTAGAAATGATAAAAACAAATGTTTTACCAAGATTATTGTATCTGTTCACAACTCTTCCAGTGGAAGTGACAGACAAAGAGTTTGCAGAATGGGATAGAATAATCTCGAGATACATATGGCAGGGAAGGAGACCAAGGATCAAGTTCAGAACACTGCAGTTACCCAAGGATCGGGGGTGGTTAGCACTACCCTGCCTAAAGAGTTACTATAAGGCAGCACACTTAAGGATTCTCCTGGACATAGGAAATCCATCATATTCAGCTAAATGGAAAGAGATAGAATGCGGTTTGACGAACAAAACACCATTACAGGCCATTATAAATGATAAAAAGTTGAGAGCACACCATTACAGGCCATTATACGGGGCGGCCGTGGTGTAGTGGTAATGGCAGTCGTCTCCCGATCGGAAAGTTGGCGGTTCGACTCCCGGGACCCGCACCATGTGTCGTTGTGTCCTTGGGCAAGACACTTAACCCTGAGTTGCTCCCGGTAGGACTGGAAAGCACCTTGCATGGTAGTCTGCCGCCACCGGTTTATGAATGTGTGTAGCATTCAATATATGTGTAGCACTTTGAGATTTTCAGTAATGAAAAGTGCGTTATAAATTGAATTAATTATTATTATTATTATTATATGATAAAAAGTTGAGAGCACACTTTAAGGAGGAGCTGGACCCATGGTTGGGATTGTCGCTTGACATATGGAATGAGATATTAGTAAAATATGGGTTGACAGAGCAGAGCAAAATACTAAGGTGGATTGCATATGAATCAGATTTTAAACCTAGTGTAATGGACAAAGAATTTAGCAAATGGGAAAAGGGTCCGAAGATATTTTGGGAGTTAATAAAGAAAAATAATATCCGTAGTTTTGAGGATCTAAAGAAAAATTATGGACTAGGGAATAAGGACTTCTTCAGATTTCTACAACTGAGGAATTATGTAGAGGAACTAAAAAAAAAGATAAAGATGGATGAGTTGGAATCGGGGATAATCAAGATGTTTATATTAGCAAATGAATCAAACGCGGGGAAAAAATTAATATCTAAATTATACACAAAATTGGAAAATTTGAAGGGGAATAATACCGTATATATAAAAGAGAAATGGGAGAAAGAGACTAGTTGGAGGATCTCAGAGGAGACTTGGGAAGAAATATGTGGGCAACAGTGGAAAATAACTTGTTCCAGCTCATGGAGAGAGTTTAGCTGGAAGAATACGGTGAGATATTTTATCACACCAAAACAAAGAAAATACCAAGATACAAGATGCTGGAGGGGTTGCGGAGAAGAAAGAGCAGATCACTTCCATGTGTTTTGGGACTGCCCACATATAGTCCCATACTGGCAGGAGATAAAGAAAGGCATTGATGTAGTCCTGGAGACAAACATGGCATTCACATTTGAGGCTTTATACATGGGAAGAGGGTTGGAAGGGTTGACGAGATCAGCGGATAAATATATGTTTGGGGTCATGACGGTGGCTAGCAAAAAAGCCATTACTAGGAAGTGGATGAAGGCAGAGGAGCCTAAAAGGGAAGAATGGGTTGAAGTAATGCACAATATTTACATGATGGAAAGGCTGACTTTTTCCATCAGATTAGAATCGGGCAAGTTTAAGAAATATTGGAAGAACTGGTTGGAATATGTTGCATCGTTGAGATCGGATTTTATTGAATAAAACAAGGGGATAAGAGGAACCCACATGGCTACAGAGTGTATATAGTTCACTTGCAGGTATATTTAATGGAGAAGAGAGGGAAATTAGAAGACAGAAAGGGGGAAGAACATATAGTAAATCCCAGGTATTACAAGTGCGGTTGTAATAAAGGGTAAAAAGTTTCAATACAAATACTGAATGTATGACCAAAATTTTTGTTGAAGGTTGTAAGGACAAATGTTGAAACCTTTGATGTATACCTGTATGGAAAACAAAAAAATTCAATAAAGTGTTGCAAAAAAAAAGAAAATGTACCAGTGGAAGAGTCTGCGTGAGGTTAATGATGTCCAGTTAACCAGTGAATACAGGGTGCAGTGGTGGGTACGATAATCACAGCCAGTTATGAATCTTAGTGCACCATGATAGACAACATCCAACATCCGCAGGGTGCTTGTAGGAGCATTCATGTAGAGAATGTCACCGTAATCAATGGAGGGAAGGAAAGTCACAGATACAAGGCGTTTCCTAACATTCAGTGTTAGACATGATTTATTTCTGAAAAAGAAACCCAGTTTTACTTTCAGTTTCTTCACTAGGTTTTCCACGTGGAGTTTAAAAGAGAGATGCGAATCGACCAGGATACCCAAATATTTATATGAGTCAACAAACTCAATAGGGACACCATTTGATGATAAAATCAGAGGAAGATCTGCTGGGACCGACTTCCTACTTGAAAAAAACATCCCTTTTGTTTTATCAGCATTTAGGACAAGTTTGAGACGGAACAAATCTGACTGGATGATGTCAAAAGCGGATTGCAGTAACTGGAAAGCCTTAGCTACTGTTTTAGCTCGACAGTAAACAACTGTATCATCAGCATAGAAATGTAAGGATGCATCAGGGATGCTCTGACCTACATTAGCTATGTAGATTGTAAAGAGGGTTGGTCCTAAAACTGAGCCTTGTGGTACACCATTTTTAACTGTTAAATAGCTGGAAGAAGTACCGTTATGTTGAACACATTGCCTCCGATTGGAAAAATAATTAGAAAACCAACCGATTGTGTGATCTGAGAAACCGATTTCTGAGAGCTTATGACACAGGATGTTATGGTCCACAGTGTCAAAAGCTTTAGACAGGTCTAAGAAAAGTGCAGCACAATAATTCTTAGCATCCAATGCTTCAGCAACGTCATTAAGAACCTTCAGAGAAGCAGTTGTTGTGCTGTGTTTTTTCCTGAAACCAGATTGATGGAGAGGTAAAATGTTAAATGAGTCCAGATAATTTTTGATCTGAGAGTTTATCAGTTTTTCTAGGATCTTGGATAAAATGCAGAGTTTAGAGATTGGTCGATAGTTGTTCAGTGAGGTAGGGTCACCTCCCTTCAGCAAAGGAAGAACGAAGGCTGTTTTCCAAGCATCCGGAATGGTGTTTTGGCTTATGGACAGATTAAAGATGTGGGTCACGGGGACTGTGATGATATGAGCAGCCAGCCTTAAGAAATAAGGTGGAAGTTCATCTGGACCTGCAGATTTTTTAGGATCAAGATCTTTTAACAGTTTATTTACCTCACTGACTGAGAACGGAGAAAAAGAGAAGGTGTGATTAGCTGAGGATTTACTTGTAGGAGGGATTTGATTTGTAGAAGTTTGAATATTAGAGGAAGTGGCTGTTTTTCCATTTGTAACTGTGTCAAATAATGAACTAGAAGCAACAAAATGTTTGTTGAAACAGTTCAGGATCTCGTGCTTATTTGACACAGGAACAGAGTCAACAAGAAGTTGTGATGGGAGGTCAGATGATTGGGGGGTGCCTGAGAGAGATTTGATGGTTTTCCAGAATTTTTTTGGGTCGTTTAGATTTTTGGATGTCTGAGATAAGAAGTAATTACGTTTTGCGGCTTTGATGGCAGTTGTGCATTTGTTCCTCAGCTGCCGAAATTTCAACCAGAGTCTGAGTCTGATTTTCTTGCAGCGGCCCAGAGATGATCTCTCCTGTGCAGGAGGTCAGCTAGTTCAGGAGTAAACCAAGGGATGTCACGGCCCTTTATCCTGAACTGCCGGTAAAGGGCGTGTTTATTTACAAAGAAAATGAAACTATTATGAAAATAGTTCCAAGCGGTGTTCACGTCGTTGATTAGTAGAATACGTTGCCAATCAAAGTGGGATAGATCCCAAAGGAATGACTGTTCACAGAAACGTTTCAAATCCCTTTTTTGAATTATTCTGGGCTTAGCAGGTGGAAGTTTAGTAGATCTAAGAGCTGCTATTACGGAATGATCACTCAAAATGTTAGCAAATACACCTGTACCAGGAAATTTATGAGGTGCATTTGTGAAAAACAGATCTAAGGTGGAAGATTTTTCGGGACATTTTTTGTTTGGTCTGGTGGGAGAATCGATAAGTTGTGTTAGATTGAGAGATAGGCAACATTCCTTGAATTTATCGCAGAGGGGGGTCGACTTATTCCAATCAATGTTGAAATCTCCTACCATAACAATCTCATTGTGTTTTAAATTTCCTATGAATTCAGTCAGGGAGGACAGAGCTTCAGGTGTTGCGGAGGGGGGACGATAACAACCTACAACAGTTATGATCTGACCTCCCTTCAAACTGATGTTCACAGCTAAAGCCTCAAACTGGTTTGCGAATGTTTTTTTAGACGCAATCCTGGCAGCCAAAGAGTCTCTGATGTAAATAGCGACTCCACCTCCCCTTTTATTACGATCACAACGATAGATCTTAAATTCATTGATTGCCAGGTCATTTTTCAAAACAGATTTGTTGAGCCAAGTTTCAGAGATAACGATCACATCTGCCCCAGAAGAACTGATTAGGATTTTCAGTTCATCAAGTTTTTTTAGAAGGCTACGAGCGTTTACATGCAGGAAATGGAGACCTGAATTATTTTTAAACTCACTGGGAGTACTGTAGTTAATGGATGGACCTGGGTTGGGCTGAATCCCTGAGATCAATAACAACATTAATATCAGACATTTACTTGACTTCTTTGTCACTGATGTGTAATTACAGGAGTTAACAGTGTGACATTTTGCCCCCATAATTGAACCATGTGAAACATTAATGAAGACACGATCATTCAGAACCCAAAAACAATGAAAGTTGCAGTGATGGGCAGATCCAGATGTGTTGATTAGATTCAGTGATTCCAGATAGTAGTCTGAGAACTGAAAATAATGACAGTAATATGAATGATGCAGAAAAGACTCAGACCATAAAGCGTCACAAATTAAGTGGGCAAACAGTTCCGTTGTGGAGGCCCAACTACAGTTTGTGTGAGGGGGTGTCCAGCCCCCCTGTGAATATGAGTTGATGTGGCCCTGGTAAACACAAGCTGGATCCAGAATCAATGGGTAGAAACAAGCAATTTGCAGCAAACAGCAGAGTGTGATGCCAGAAAAGCCTCCTAAAATTAAAGGCATGATTTATAGCCTGTATCAGCCTGTATCAGGACAGCAAAGGAACAACAGCGTGGACAGCACCAAACAACAGTGACAGCAGCTCCTGATCCTCAGCGGCGCTTGTTTCTCACCGCCTGTCTGATCCACAAGCAGCTCCCAACAGTGTGAAACAGGCACCACCAAACAGCGACCCAACCAGCGACGATCCTGTTCCTCCGCGCTTCACTCTCCGCTCGTCTGATCCACACGCAAACAGCGACGATCCTGTTTCCTCCGCGCTTCACTCTCCGCTCGTCTGATCCACACGCAAACAGCGACGATCCTGTTTCCTCCGCGCTTCACTCTCCGCTCGTCTGATCCACAAGCAGCTCCCAACAGTGTGAAACAGGCACCACCAAACAGCGACGATCAAACAGCGACGATCCTGTTTCTCCGTGCTTCACTTTCTGCTTGTCTGATCCACAAACAGCTCTCAACAGTTCACAACGGTGTTAAAAACAGGCACCAAAACAGCGACGGTCCTGATCCTCCGCGCTTCACTCTCCACTCTCCACTCGTCTGATCCACAAACAACCTACAACAATGAAATGAGGCTCTTTAAAGTTATCTGTAGCAGGTAAGATGTTTGTTGTTGAGCTCACAACAACAAATGAGGCTCTTTTAAGAGTTATCTACAACAGATAAGATATTTGTTGTTGTTGAGGCTCTTTAAAAAGTTATCTACAGCAGGTAAGATGTTCTTTATTAATGCAGCTTCCCTCTTCAGCCTTCAGCCTGAAAAAGCCACCTCCAGAAAAAAAAAATACAGCATGTCTTACCAGAGGGGCTGAAGCCTAACTGAACCTCCCAGCTCCAGAAATTATTTCAGCAGCAACAGTCAAACATCCGCGCGTCCCTCAGATGAAACGCGCATTTGAGCAGGGGTGGACACAGAGCAGAGAGAGCGCAGTCGGTTTACAGCTGCAGCATCCACACGCGAGCAAATGGGCTCAGGTTCCCACGGAGGTAAACAGACTAATATAGAGACGATGTCCCCATAGCCAGTTCGGTTTGGGACCAGTCAGAAACACCTCCCCCCACGCTCATGAGGTACGATTATCTTCCCCACGCCACGAGGTCAACAAAGGACAGCAGAAAAAATTAGCAAAGTCAAAAACTTCCCTGCTAATCTTGTTGAAACCAGGAGAACCGCAGGTCATCAGGTCCAGGTGGGACATTCAAACGGGGTCCAGTGAGAATCCAGTGAGAGTGGCAGACGAAACACCGGGTCTTCGTGGGTGGTTTGATGGTCTACATCATGTCACATCGACACAGGAGGAAAGCCCAGGTAATGCAGAACTGATCAACCATCCTGCTTCTGAACGGTTTGATAAAATGTCCATGTGCTCAGCAGATGTGAGCGCTTGTCTGTGAAGGTCTGACTTCCTGTGTGCTCCATGGTTCCTGCAGGGACGTGTCCTCGGTCGCGGTGCTGATGAACTATCACCAGAGTCTGAAGAGTGAAGTGGGCGCTCGCAGCCAGAGCACGTTGGAGTGTATAGAGATGGGAAAAACACTGCTGGCTGCTAGAAACACTGCAGCTGAGGAGGTGACATGATGACATAGACAACATCCATCCATCCATGTATCCATTCATCCATCCATGTATCCATTCATCATCATCATCATCCATCCATCCATCATTCATCCATCATAAGAGATAAGAGAGATAAGAGAGATAAGAGATTTTTTATTAACATTGCACCAGTAAACCAATACAACGTGATAATGTAAACACAGTCATCCGGAGAATGTTAAGCTGCTGCAATTCAAAACACATGCATGTTCGTCAGCGCGGCCATCTCTCATCCATCCTGGATGAAGAGCAAAACAGATATGGAAAAAGGAAAAACACAGTAGGTATCATTTGTGATATTCAAAAAAAGAATTTATCAAAGATTGCCTGAGGAGGAGGTCCTGCCCCAAGTGGAGGAGTTTAAGTATCTCGGGATCTTGTTCACGAATGAGGGAAAACTGGAGCGTGAGATCGATAGGCGGATAGGTGCAGCGTCCGCAGTGAAGCGGGCGCTGTACCGGTCTGTCGTGGTGAAGAGAGAGCTGAGTCAAAAGGCAAAGCTCTCAATTTACCGATCGATCTACGTTCCCACCCTCATCTATGGTCATGAGCTTTGGGTTATGACCGAAAGAACAAGATCTCGGATACAAGCGGCTGAAATGAGTTTTCTCCGCAGGGTGGCTGGACTCTCCCTTAGAGATAGGGTGAGAAGCTCAGTCATCCGGGAGGGACTCGGAGTAGAGCCGCTGCTTCTCCACATCGAGAGGAGCCAGTTGAGGTGGCTCGGGCATCTGGTTAGGATGCCTCCTGGACGCCTCCCTGGTGAGGTGTTCCGGGCATGTCCCACCGGGAGGAGACCCAGAGGAAGACCCAGGATACGCTGGAGGGACTATGTTTCTCGGCTGGCCTGGGAACGCCTTGGGATTCCCCCAGAGGAGCTGCTCCAAGTGGCTGGGGAGAGGGAAGTCTGGGCCTCCCTACTTAGGCTGCTACCCCCGCGACCCGACCCCGGATAAGCGGAAGAAAATGGATGGATGGATGGATGCCTGAGGACACTCCATGATAAAGTCCCAAAAACTCTATCAGCATAAGCACAATCACACAAGACATTGTTGCAATTTTGACGACATGCAAGGAGATATGGAGTGTGTGAGTAACTTCAGAGAACACAGTTCAGCAGTTATTCAGCTGGGCGTTATCCGAGGCACGCACAGAGATCTCTGGGGGAGGGATGGGGGGGAGGTCAGCAGGGCACTTCAGCTCTCCGCTCCAGGAGAATAATTTCCAAAAAGGCCTCTTTTCAAGGACGTGTGCAGAAACCAGATTAGATAGATCATCCTTCTATCCATGCGTCCATCCATCCATTCATCCATCCATCCATCCACCCATGCATGCTCCATCCATCATTCTTCAACCCATCCATCCATCATCTATCCATCCACCATCCATTCCAATTTTTATAAAGCTCATTTCAGTTCCTATCACTTACTGTTGGTTCTGTTTTTGCAGCTACTTTTCAGCTTTTGGGGGGCCTAGATTCATCTTTTTTTAATTTCCTAATGTAAATGTTCATTTCTGCTTATGTAAACCTAATTCAGAAAAAGTGTTCTTTCTGCTTTATTTTGCTAACTTAGTCTTGTTCTTCCATTTCACCACTTTCCAGTTTAAACTCCATCAGTGGATCCAGAGGCACCAAAATCTTATCTTTTATATAGCTTGAAATACAGCGTAATTGCAACCTGTACATAGCCTCCCCCACGTTTGTGTTGAGATGAGGGGTTGATTTTCCAAGGGCAGGGCAGAACTTGGCTATTTTTCTTTGAATATTTTTTTATATTTTAGAATATAGAATAGAATATATCTTTATCAGCATATTTGCACCGAGGTACAAAACAGTGCTATTGGCGCGCGCACCAACCTAAGAGGGACGTACGCATGGAAAGCCGCAGCAATAATTAAATCGCGCTGCCAGACAATCAGATATGGGGAAAAAAAGGAACATACAGTGGGATAATCATTGGTATTCAAAAGAGAATCTATCACATTTTGTCTTAGGACATTTTATGATAAAGTAAAAAAAACTCTACCAGCTCAGTACAGATAAAGACAAGAGACATGTTGCATTTTGGTGGCGTAGCAGGGAGATAAGTCTGTGAGCAATAATTTCAGATAAGCACAGTCTGCAGATGGGCTTAGTCGGCTCCATCTGAATGCACACAGAGACCACTGGGGGGGGACAGATTTCCAACAGCTTCAGACTCCAGGAGAGGTTTGCAGTCAGCCTTTTTTCAAGGTTGCTTGTGTCCCGATTAGATTAGTTGCATTATTTATTTTTCAGGGCAGGCTACAGTGTACTCCGACTGCAGCCTTGAGTCCAGGTGCCGTCTGGGTCCAAATCGCCGAATCATGTGAGGTTTCATTCAATCCGAGCTACAGGTCCCCGTCTGCCCCCTGATGTAGCCCGGTCGGCTGTAAACGAGTCCCAAACCGCACTGCAGGTCCGCGGCTGTCCACCACTGTTCCCATCGTGCGATTCAGCTCGAACAACAGCTGGTTCATTGAGGTCACAGCTCGGATCAAAGAATCTTGTTGAGTAGGAAGTTTCGCCAGCGCGTTGATCGCCGCGGTAGTCTTCCTAAGCTCCCAGTAGCAGAACCCTCCGCCTAAGCCAAAAAGCAGAGCACCTGCTACCATCATTCCAATTATCCACAGATCTTCCACGTCCTCGACTGAAAGAACGGTCAGACACATTAACTTCCACTCACCCCACGAGTCCATAATGTAGCCAACCGCATGCTTGTCAAGGGGGCACGCCGGTTCTCCTGGTCTGGAGCGCTTAGTGGAAAAAAAATAGAGGAGACAGCCCACGCATTTAAATCCATTTCCAAATTGCTTCGAGTGAGCGCTGAAGAGTTGCAGATGAGACAAAAATGCAAAAGCAGGGAGGAGGAAAACTTTAGGGCAGGAGAGGAGCAGAAAGAGATGCGACCTGCTTCGTCAAGAGCCGGAAGTAATCATAATGAAATGAAATAAAATGTCTTTGAAAATGTATCATCACAAACTACTTTTACTAATACAGGCATGTCAACATGAGGTCATAACTTTTTTTTTTGTTTGCTACTTGTATAGCTTTCATGTCTGAAAGCTATACCACTGGGTAACGCATGTCACATCTTCACCTTTCGGTGAATTTCTTCAATCACCTCTAGTCATTGGCAATTTGTACAGATACACCTGGAAAAATAAACATGTTTTAGTTGATTTTGTACAGTGTCATATATTTCTGAATTTTTATTTTTATTAATAAATTTACAATAGAAAAAACAAAACAATGTCAAAAACAGTGGGTTTGGTGTCATTGCATTTTATAAAATGAGTAAATTGTAATATAATAATAATAATAAACTTTATTTGTATAGCACCTTCCTACAATGCCTTGCATTGACCAGGGTGCTTAACAGGATAAAAAGATGAATAAACTGGAACAATAAATCAATGAAAATAGAATAAGAAACAACAGCAATAAAAGAAGGCAATGGAAATAAAAATGCTACATACTAAAATACCAAAAGTAATAAAAGTTACACACTGAAAGCTTTTTTGAACAAGTGGGTCTTCAGTCTGGTTTTGAACAGAGTCAGATCAGAGGTGGCACGCAGCTCAAGGGGGAGACTGTTCCAGGCTTTTGGGCCGGCAACAGAAAATGACCGGTCTCCCCATTGTTTGTACCTTGAGCGAGGCACCTCCAGCAGGTGTTGACTGGCAGATCGTAAAGCTCTGCTGGGCTGATGGACTTTCAAAAGTTCTGAGATGTAGAGAGGTGCAAGTCCATTCAGAGCTTTGAAAACAAACAGCAGCAGCTTGAACTGTATCCTGAACTGAACCGGGAGCCAGTGTAGAGAGGACAGGACAGGAGTGATGTGTTCATATTTTCGTGTGTTGGTCAAAAAGCGCGCGGCAGAGTTCTGTACAAGCTGTAAACGGGAGATGGAGGATTGATTAATACCAACATACAAAGCATTACAATAATCAAGTCTGGAGGTCACAAAGGCATGGATGGCCTTCTCCAGATCACCACGGCTGAGAAATGACTTGACTTTGGAGAGCAGACGGAGCTGGAAAAAGCTGGTCTTGACAACAGAACTGATCTGTTTATCAAGTTGGAGTCAAGCTGCACTCCAAGATTTCTGACCACCGGGTTGAAGTGGGGGAGGGGAAAACCAACACTGGGACTGGGAAGGATGTTGTTGGTGTCATCAGGTGCACCAAATAAAATGCATTCAGTTTTATCTGTGTTTAGGTGGAGGAAGTTTTGAGAGAGCCAGTGCTTAATGTCATTTAAGCAGTTGACAAGAGTGTTTGAACTGAGTGAGGGGTTGGGAGTGACTGGCAGATAGATTTGTAAATCGTCTGCATACATGTGAAAAGACAGGTTATGACGTGCAATGATTGATCCTAATGGCAGCATGTAAAGAGAGAAGAGGACTGGCCCTAGAATAGATCCCTGTGGTACGCCAGAGGTCAGAGGGGTTGATGAAGAGGAGGACAGATCACCTATCATGACAGAAAAAGTTCTCCCAGACAGGTAAGATTTGAACCACTCAAGCACAGCTCCCTGGAGGCCAACCAGCTGAGACAAGCGGTTGATTAGTACCTGATGGTCGACGGTGTCAAAAGCTGCTGAGAGGTCTAACATCACCAGCAGAGCAGGGTTTTTTGCATCCAGGGACAGAAGAATGTCATTCTGTACTTTGAGCAGTGCAGATTCAGTGCTGTGACGAGCTCGAAAACCTGACTGAAATTTTTCAAACAGGTTGTTGAGCTCTAGAAAAGATTGAAGTTGAATAAAAACAATCTTTTCTAGGACCTTTGATAGAAATGACAGATGGGAAACTGGTCTGAAATTAGAGAGAGCTGTAGGATCTAGGCCTGGTTTTTTGAGAAGAGGCCTGACCACAGCATGTTTGAAAGCAGATGGCACAAAACCTGAAGATAGACAGCTGTTAATAAATGACAAAACACAAGGACCAATTACATCAAAGGATTGTTTGAACATTTTAGAGGGAATGATGTCCAGAGAACAGTTTGTTGGTTTCATCTGCTGAACCACCTTGATGAGGTGAGGCAGTGAAACCAGGTCGAACTTGTCAAAAACTTGGGGATCCAAGATGGCGCCTTTGTTGATGGTACGCCGTCTACATGCTCTCCTGAACTTTTTACTGTTGTTCGTGTTCTGCCTTTTTTTCATCGACGATGCATCCTCGCTCCTGGTCTATGATCGCTCAACTCTTCTAAGTCTCCAAGACTCGCTGATCAACACACCGGCTACTGGCAAATATGGACATTTCAAGCCTCCTCCACCTCCACCTTTCTTGGCGTCTGTACCAGCGTACCTACAACGCAACGCGACCACGCTGCCACGCAACAAGCGGCGCAGAAGACGCGGAACGAGGGCAGGCGTTCTGGTGAGGTTTAAAAAGTATCTCTCGTCTCACAACACGCCGACGGCTGACTTACCTCCCGAATTCAGCGTCTTTGATGTCCGTCGCTCCTTTGCCCGCCGCAACAGATGCCTTGTTGCTATCAATCATGACGCCAGCGATCAGTTTCCATCTTGTCCCCCCGTGAGGGCGGTGGAGCGAGGCTGCGTTAAACAGAACCTCCGCCCGCTCGCTCGAGCTGAGAGTGACGTAACTGGCTGTGTTCCTGTACGGTCAGCATTGTTTAACGCCAGATCGATCACAAATAAAACTTTTATATTAAGTGATTTGATCTCCACTCATCGTCTGGATCTGTTTTTGATCACGGAAACCTGGCAGAAATTTGGAGACAACAGCTGCTTCTCTGAACTCCTCCCACCTGGCTTCTCTTATCTGAGCGCTCCGCGTGGATCTGGAAGAGGGGGGGGCCTGGCTGCAGTTTTCAATGAGGCGTTCAGGTACCGTTTGTTGCCTCAGAAAAATTACTCCAGTTTTGAAAGCATGATTTTTGTGCTGGAATCTGCAAAACCTATTCTGTGTGGCCTCTTTTATCGGTCTCCTCAATACAACAAAAACTTTCTCAGTGAGTTTTCTGAACTACTGGCTGACCTAATGCCAAAGTTTGACTCTTGGCTTTTCTGTGGAGACTTCAACGTGCACACCTGCTGCCCAAGTAATCAGCTTGGATGTGAGTTTCAGGACCTCCTGGACTCTTTCAACCTGTCGCAGTCAGTCTCGGGGGCCACACACAGTCAGGGTCATACACTCGATTTAATTATCTCCCACGGCCTACAAATACCTGCTGTGGAGATCCTGGACACCTGTATTTCAGACCATTTTCCCATATTATTCGAATTTTTCACCTCTCCTGCACCGAAAGCTATTCTCCCAGCACGTTTCTGTCGCTCTATCACCCCATTAACTCCAAGTCAGTTCACTGATGCCTTTAAGAGCACTGAATTCTGCTCTGCTGTCAGCCTGGACCCATCTCTACATCCTGAGGACTTCATCAGCTCCTTCCATCACACCTGCACAACGATCTTGGACTCCATCGCTCCTCTCAAACAGGCATCTTCAAAGAACAAACCTTCACCATGGCTCAACGAAACGACGCGAGCTCTTCGACAACGTTGCAGAAAAGCAGAACGAATATGGAAGCGCGACCGGCTTCATGTATCTCAAGGAATACTGAGAGACTGTCTCTGTGAGTATCATAATGCTGTGAAACAGGCCAAGTCACAGTACCTCTCCAATTTAATCTCCACCAGCTCCAACCGGCCGAGGACGCTTTTCAACACACTCCAGTCTGTCATCAACCCATCTGTCAATGTTCTGAAAACTGCCACACAGTCTACCTGCGATGACTTTCAGAGCTATTTTGTCAACAAAATAGACTCTATCAGGCAGAACATTGTCAGTTCATCCAACACCATCCAGTCATGTACCTCTGCAATAACCACAGCTGTTTTTGACCAGTTCGACCTGGTTTCACTGCCTCACCTCACCAAGGTGGTTCAGCAGATGAAACCAACTAACTGTTCTCTGGACATCATTCCCTCTAAAATGTTCAAACAGTCCTTTGATGTAATTGGTCCTTGTGTTTTGTCATTCATTAACAGCTGTCTATCTTCAGGTTTTGTGCCATCTGCTTTCAAACATGCTGTGGTCAGGCCTCTTCTCAAAAAACCAGGCCTAGATCCTACAGCTCTCTCTAATTTCAGACCAGTTTCCCATCTGTCATTTCTATCAAAGGTCCTAGAAAAGATTGTTTTTATTCAACTTCAATCTTTTCTAGAACTCAACAACCTGTTTGAAAAATTTCAGTCAGGTTTTCGAGCTCGTCACAGTACTGAATCTGCACTGCTCAAAGTACAGAATGACATTCTTCTGTCCCTGGATGCAAAAAACCCTGCTCTGCTGGTGATGTTAGACCTCTCAGCAGCTTTTGACACCGTCGACCATCAGGTACTAATCAACCGCTTGTCTCAGCAGGTTGGCCTCCAGGGAGCTGTGCTTGAGTGGTTCAAATCTTACCTGTCTGGGAGAACTTTTTCTGTCATGATAGGCGATCTGTCCTCCTCTTCATCAACCCCTCTGACCTCTGGCGTACCACAGGGATCTATTCTAGGGCCAGTCCTCTTCTCTCTTTACATGCTGCCATTAGGATCAATCATTGCACGTCATAACCTGTCTTTTCACATGTATGCAGACGATTTACAAATCTATCTGCCAGTCACTCCCAACCCCTCACTCAGTTCAAACACTCTTGTCAACTGCTTAAATGACATTAAGCACTGGCTCTCTCAAAACTTCCTCCACCTAAACACAGATAAAACTGAATGCATTTTATTTGGTGCACCTGATGACACCAGCAACATCCTTCCCAGTCCCAGTGTTGGTTTTCCCCTCCCCCATTTCAACCCGGTGGTCAGAAATCTTGGAGTGCAGCTTGACTCCAACTTAAAGTTTGATAAACAGATCAGTTCTGTTGTCAAGACCAGCTTCTTTCAGCTCCGACTGCTCTCCAAAGTAAAGTCATTTCTCAGCCGTGGTGATCTGGAGAAGGCCATCCATGCCTTTGTGACCTCCAGACTTGATTATTGTAATGCTTTGTATGTTGGTATTAATCAATCCTCCATCTCCCGTTTACAGCTTGTACAGAACTCTGCCGCGCGCTTTTTGACCAACACACGAAAATATGAACACATCACTCCTGTCCTGTCCTCTCTACACTGGCTCCCGGTTCAGTTCAGGATACAGTTCAAGCTGCTCCTGTTTGTTTTCAAAGCTCTGAATGGACTTGCTCCTCTGTACATCTCAGAACTTTTGAAAGCCCATCAGCCCGGCAGAGATTTACGATCTGCCAGTCAACACCTGCTGGAGGTGCCTCGCTCAAGGTACAAACAATGGGGAGACCGGTCATTTTCTGTTGCCGGCCCAAAAGCCTGGAACAGCCTCCCCCTTGAGCTGCGTGCCACCTCTGATCTGACTCTGTTCAAAACCAGACTGAAGACCCACTTGTTCAAAAAAGCTTTCAGTGTGTAACTTTTATTACTTTTGGTATTTTAGTATGTAGCATTTTTTATTTCCATTGCCTTTTTATTTCCACTAGTTCAAATAAGCTTCCAGTGTGTAACTTTTATTACTTTTGGTATTTTAATATGTAACATTTTTTATTTACATTGCCTTTTTATTTCCTCTTGTTCAAAAAAAACTCTCAGTGTGTAACTTTTATTATTTGTGTTATTTTAGTGTTATTTTAGTATGTAGCATTTTTTATTTCCATTGCCTTCTTTTATTGCTGTTGTTTCTTATTCTATTTTCATTGATTTATTGTTCCAGTTTATTCATCTTTTTATCCTGTTAAGCACCTTGGTCAATGCAAGGCATTGTTGGAAGGTGCTATACAAATAAAGTTTATTATTATTATTATTATTATTATTATTATTATTATTATTATTATTATTATTATTATTATTATATTATTATTATTATAAAAACAGCTGTGGTTATTGCAAATGCACATGACTGGATGGTGTTGGATGGACTGACAATGTTCTGCCTGATAGAGTCTATTTTGTTGACAAAATAGCTCTGAAAGTCGTCACAGGTAGACTGTGTGGCAGTTTTCAGAACATTGACAGATGGATTGATAACAGACTGGAGTGTGTTGAATAGTGTCCTCGGCCGGTTGGAGCTGGTGGTGATTAAATTGGAGAGGTACTGTGACTTGGCCTGCTTCACAGCATTTTGATAATCACAGAGACAGTCTCTCAGTATTCCCTGAGATACATGAAGCCGGTCGCGCTTCCATTTTCGCTCTGCTTTTCTGCAACGTTGTCGAAGAGCTTGCGTCGTTTCGTTGAGCCATGGTGATGGTCTGTTTTTTGAAGATGCCTGTTTGAGAGGAGCGATGGAGTCCAAGATCGATATGCAGGTGTGATGGAAGGAGGTGATGAAGTCCTCAGGATGTAGAGATGGGTCCAGGCTGACAGCAGAGCAAAATTCAGTGCTCTTAAAGGCATCAGTGAACTGACTTGGGGTGGATGGGGTGATGGAGCGGCAGAGACGTGCTGGGAGAACAGCCTTCGGTGCAGGAGAGGTGAAAAATTCAAATAATATGGGAAAATGGTCTGAAATACAGGTGTCCAGGATCTCCACAGCAGGTATTTGAAGGCCGTGGGAGATAGTTAAATCCAGTGTATGACCCTGACTGTGCGTGGCCCCCGAGACCGACTGTGACAGGTTAAAAGAGTTCAGAAGGTCCTGAAACTCACATCCAAGCTGATTACTTTTATTTGTAATTGTATTGCATTGTAATTGTATTTGTAATTGTAATTGTAAATTGTAAATTGTAATTGTATCATTTGAATAAACTGTGTTAAAAATAATTTTATATACAGTACTTGTTTACACTTTTTATCATTACTAAAAAAGAAATTACATGGTGGATGGATAGATGATGGATGCATGGGTGGATGGATGATGAATGGATGGATGGACGCATGGATGGGTGATAATGATAGATGGATGGACACATGATGGATGAATGATGGATGGATGGATGGATGATGGATGGATGATGATGATGATGAATGGATACATGGATGGATGAATGGATACATGGATGGATGGATGGATGTTTTCTATGTCATCATGTCACCTCCTCAGCTGCAGTGTTTCTAGCAGCCAGCAGTGTTTTTCCCATCTCTATACACTCCAACGTGCTCTGGCTGTGAGCGTCCACTTCACTCTTCAGGCTCTGGTCATAGTTCATCAGCACCGTGACCGAGGACACGTCCCTGCAGGAACCACGGAGCACCCAGGAAGTCAGACCTTCACAGACAAGCGCTCACATCTGCTGAGCACATGGACATTTTATCAAACCGTTCAGAAGCAGGATGGTTGCTCAGTTCTGCATTACCTGGGCTTTCCTCCTGTGTCGATGTGACATGATGTAGATAGCTTATCTCGAGCTATGATGAAGAATCGCAGCTTGTCTATCTCGTTGAAAGAAGCATAACAAGCTGAAATTAGCAGAAATAATTTAATTAGGCTGAAAGTAGCAGAAATTACCACAAAAAACTTGATAACATTAGCTAAATATGCAAAAAATACAATGGTTGAAAAGGTAGAACAAGCTTAAATTAGCAAATATTTATATGATTAAAATTAAAATAGGGTGAATATAAAATATTGTTTTATTTTGATTATTATTAATAATAATAATAATGAATTCAATTTATAACGCACTTTTCATTAATGAAAAACTAATGAAAAAATCTATTACAGCTGAAAACATGTACTGTACACCCTGATGATCCAGCTATGAAAATGTAGTGATGTTATTTAGACAGAATTTGAGTGAAATTTAGTTTTTGATGTATTGATTCAGTGCAGTAAAACATGTACATTACATAATTGGAAATATGAATGTTTTTAATAACGCATGTTAGAATAAACAGATAAAATAAAACAGATACTTCAAAGGGACTCATCTTTTTTAAACTATAAGTAATGTTGAATAATTATTAGATACATTAATTAAAGCAGTACCAATCAGTGCTCTGTAGATGACTAAGAACGGGTTTCATCACTTCAAGCTCGGATCCTCTGTCCTCAGAAATCTCTGGTTTCCCCCTCGCTTCCTGAACGGTAAGGCTTCAATAAATACGGCTGCAGACGTAAATTAGAACCTGCTGTTGTCGTTCATCACCCGAAATAACTTTGGATTCCCAAACTGAAGAAAAATTGCTCTAATCTTCACGCAGATTGCTAAATTTGTCCGGTTCTGTATCGTCAGCCTTTGTTAGTTACAAGGTACGCACGAGCAGAGTCTAATTTCCATGCGCCACAGATGACGTAAACGGAAATACCAGGATTTCCTGAGGCGACACACGGCGCCAAATTTAAAATGACTTTTAATGAAAAAAATTAAATATTTATCATTTTGTTTGCGAAAACAAACATAGCTGAATGATATAAGATATATATGTTGTGCTAAATTATGCAAACATTCTACATCATGTCAGTGCACCTTTAAGCTTCTTTTTTACAATCAACTTAATTTGTTGATATTCTAAAAAGTATTTTTTATCAATATCATATTGTATTATTAATTCATTAAATGGAATAAAGTCTACACCATCAAATATGTGTTCCAGATATTCAATCCCCTTAACTCTCCAACCTGGGAAATTTAACATATTATTTTCTTGCTGTATGTCAGGATTGTTCCAGATGAGTGTTTGTTTGCATGGGAGCAGTGAAGACTTTGTCATTTCCAGATACTCCTACCATGCTGTCAGAGATGAGCTAATACTGATACTTTTGAATCAAACATGTTTTTTTTATATTTGTACTAATAAATGGCAGATCTGAAATCCTAATATAAACATAAAGTTTGCTCTATGTCTATCCAAGTAACATCTAGTGCATTTGGATTTAGCCATTTTGAGATATATTGTAACCTATTTGCTAAATAGTAGTGATAAAAGTTTGGAAGTTCTAATCCTCCGGTTTCTTTAGATTTCTGTAATGTTTTTAAGCTAATACGTGGAGTTTTGTTTTTCCAAAGAAATTTAGATATACCATACCATACCATACCAGTTTATTTATAAAGCACTTAAAAATACAGCAGCAGCCGTCCGAAGTGCTGTACAAGAATAAAAACAAGCACAAAACAATAAAAACAATCAATCTCAATCATATAAATATCGGTACATCACAAGTAAAATAATACAACACTAAAACAGAGATGTGAACTCATTCTGGTTTAAAAGCCAATGAAAACATATGTGTTTTTAAACGAGTTTTAAAAACAGATATTGATGGGGCCTGCCTGACCTTCAGTGGCAGCTCGTTCCACAATTTAGGAGCCAGAGCTGAAAATGCTCTGTCTCCTCTGGTCTTATAAAAGGTTTTTGGGACTGCTAAAAGCATCTGGTCAGCGGATCTGAGAGCACGTGATGGCACATAAAGTTGAAGCAGTTCAGACAGATAACAGGGACTAAAACCGTTCAAAGACTTAAAAACAAACAATAAAACTTTAAAATGGATTCGAAACTGGACAGGAAGCCAATGAAGGGACATTAAAACTGGAGTGATGTGCTCACGTCTGCCTGTACCAGTCAAAAATCGTGCAGCAGCATTTTGTACCAGCTGCAACCGAGAAAGCGAGGCCTTATTTACTCCAATCAGAAGAGAGTTACAATAATCCAGGCGTGAAGTAATAAAAGCGTGGATTACGGTCTCTAAGTGGCGTCTAGAAAGGAGGGGCTTGATTTTTGACAGGCGCCTCAGATGAAAGAACGAGGATTTAACCATGCTGTTGATGTGACAGTCCAGTTTCAGGCAGGGGTCAATTTTCACTCCTAGATTTGTCACAATCGACTTTTCATATGGGGCCAAAGAGGAAAAATCAAAAGTGGTGGGACTGTCAGGAGCACTAGATCTAAAGACCATAACCTCGGTCTTTTTATCATTAAAATGAAGGAAATTAAAGGGATTGTGACATGATTTTTTTACTATTCATAAAATTGCTCAAAATATATATATTTTATCATTTAAATATGTTTGTTTTTGCAAACAAAATGATAAATCACTTTAATTTTGCTTTAAAAGTGATTTTGAACTTCAAGCCGTGTTTAATCATGGGAAATCCCATTACACACGAACGCACCATCTGTGATGTCACACTGGGCAGAGCTCTGGGCTTGTCACAGTGCGCAGGTATGAGCAGCTCGACATGAAGGAAGTCTGATACAGCATCAGACCTAAATTAGATCCTGTTGTTTCTTGTTCCATCACCCAAACTATTTTCTGCTTCCCAAAATGAAGACAAATAGCTCAAATCTTCACTTAGATTGCTAAATTCAGCCAGTTTTAAATTGTCCGCTATTAAAGACACCACAGCCCTCTGCCCAGTGTGACATCACATATGGTGCGTTCGAGTGTAATCGGATTTCCCATGATTAAACACGGCTTGAAGTTCAAAATCACTTTTAAAGCAAAATTAAAGTGATTTATCATTTTGTTTGCAAAAACAAACATATTTAAATGATAAAATATATATATTTTGAGCAATTTTATGAATAGTAAAAAAATCATGTCACAATCCCTTTAAGCGCCATCCACCCTCTAATGTCACCAAGACAGTCCAGAAGAGACTGCGTGGAGCCATTTTGTTTTACAGGAAAATAGACTTGACAGTCATCCGCATACAAATGAAACTGCACACCATGTTTCCTGAAAATAGAGCCGAGTGGCAGAAGGTAAAGTGAGAAGAGCAGAGGACCAAGGATAGATCCCTGGGGTACACCCCAGGGGAGGGCAGCAGATGCAGAGGTAAAATTATCAATCTTCACACTGAAACTTCGATTTGAAAGGTAGGACCTAAACCACTGCAGAGCTGAGCCAGTGATGCCCACCCATTGCTCCAATCTGGCGATAAGAATTTCATGGTCGACTGTGTCAAAAGCAGCTGTTAAATCTAAAAGCACAAGTAAAACACAGTTTCCAGAATCCAGCGATAAAAATATATCATTAAAAACCCTTAAAAGAGCAGATTCAGTGCTATGGTAGGTTTTAAAACCAGACTGGAAGACCTCCAAAATTTTAAATTCATCCAAAAAGTCCTTCAGCTGGGTGTAAACAACTTTTTCCAATATTTTTGAAATAAAAGGTAACTTTGAAATTGGCCTAAAGTTGGACAAAGAGGTAGGATCAAGGCCAGGTTTTTTCAATAATGGCTGAACCACAGCATGTCTAAAATTGCCTGGCACCACGCTAAACATTAAGCTGCTATTGATCAAATTTAGAACAAAAGAGCCAACTGTAGAAAATACCTCCTTAAGAAAACAAGGAGGTACAACATCAAGGGGGGAACCTGATGGTTTCATACTGGTGACAATTTTCTCTAGGTAGGAGAGAGAAATAGGCTCCAGATGATCAAAAAGTGCAGGACAGGGGACCAGGATGGAAGGGTCATGGGAAGGAAAAGAAATACAAGCCCTCGTGTTCGTAACCTTGTCCAAAAAAAATTGAAGGAACTTATCACAAAGTTCTTTAGATGCTTCAATAGGAACCGGTTCATGTGAATTTAGGACCGTGTTGATTGTATCATAAAGAACACGGGGGTTGTGAGAGTTGGCAACAATAATGTCAGAGAAATATTTGGCTCTGGCTGTTTTTACAGCTTGTTGATAGCGACGCCAACTCTCTCTCACCATATCAAATGAGACTTGGAGACCATCCTTTCTCCACTTGCGTTCATTTTTCCTGCATACCTGCCTAATGGCACGGGTGTGGTCACTCAACCACGGGTCAGATTTAGGCTTTGAACGCCTAATTTTAATTGGGGCCACATCATTCAGAATAGTGTTGCATAAAGAATCAAAATGTAGTGAAAACTCCTCAGTGCTGAGAGACACAGAGAGCTGTGAATTTAAACTATTAAAGGCTGTGGAAAAATGAGCAGCAGTGGATGAGTTAAAAACACGGCAGCTTCGAGCAGGAGCACAGGGTTTAACAGCTTTAGAAACAGGAATAAAATCAAATAAAACTGGCATATGGTCGGAAAACAATGCATCACCAATTACCAAGTTTAAAATAGACAATCCATAAGATAAGACAAGGTCGAGGGTGTGTTTACGTTCATGCGTTGGGCCCTTCACTGATTGAGTGAGACCAAATGCATCCACTAAATCTAAAAAATCCTTCACCAGCGGCTTTCCAGGGCTGCACACCGGGATATTAAAGTCTCCTAAAAATAAAATTTGCTCATATTTGGACATGTAATCACTCAAAAAATCAGAAAAGTCCCGTATGAAATCCTTATTGTACTTGGGAGCCCTATATATGACTGCGCACAAAAGTGGAGGAGTGCAGCCGAGCTCAAACATGCTCAGTTCAAACGAAGAAAAAGCAGTCGGGGGGGACAACTGCTTACAGTCAAAACAAGATTTATAAATGACAGCTAAACCTCCTCCACGGCCCGAGAGCCTTGGGGTATTAAAATATGAGCAACCATGGGGTAAAAGTTCTGAGAAAACACTGGACTCACCAGAAGAAATCCAAGATTCCGTCACGGAGAGAAAGTCCAAACCCTGAGACAAAAAATAATCCTTCAGAATAAAAGTTTTGTTTGCAACAGATCTCGCGTTTACCAGACCCATCCGGATAGGAACTGGTTCTGACGATGCAGCAGGAGAATTAATCCGAGCAAAGTGTTGCAGATTTCCAAGGTCGGCACTTCGCCAGCGCAGATGTGGAGGAGTGAGACGTGGAGGAAAGAAGTTTTGATCCGAGTCGACAACAGGTACCAGCCAGGAATCAATCGGGTCCAAGGAGCGCCGCGAAGCATGCAGACCAGGAAATGATCCAATCTGGGACAGGAATACTCCCGGCGAACTTGCCAAAACGGTCCTCAGCTTCACCAAGAGCCCACCGCGTTTACCTCGACGCCTGTGACGTCTTCTCCGGCGAGGGGGGTGTGGTACCCGGCACAGGTATGATGGAACTCCGGCCAACAGCGGGGGCAAAGAATCGTGCTTCTCGTGATGATGTAAAATATTAGCAGCAGGCAGACGAAGCCCAAAAAGGGTTTGGCGATCATACACCAGTAGAGAGTCCACATCATAAAAGCAGAGGAACAAAAATAATAAAAAAAGACAGAGTGGCAGACGAGACGCCCAACACACTGGCGCCATCTTGCCACACAGGTAGATAGAGGAGTCCAGGGACTTAAACCATTCATTTGAAGGTTTATCTGGAATCATTGAGAATGAATAATTTATTCTTGGCAGCACCATCATTTTTTACTGAGGCAACTCTTCCCATAAGTGATATGGGTAGAGATTTCCATCTATTAAGATCATCTTCAATTTTCTTTAAAAGTGGGATATAATTGAAATTTAAGCAATAAAAATTTCCAACTTACTATATTGTTCACGATACTAGTTCCCTTTCAAAGTCAAAGTCAAAGTCAAAGTC
>JBBPBX010031290.1:0-11180 GCA_038048925.1 Garcialebias charrua | reverse complement strand
ATGTCCAGAGGACCAGACTTAGCTTTTTTAGAGTTATAGAAAAACTCTTCCAAATCTGCCTTTCTTTATTTTAAAGTATACTCCATAGGGCAGCAGCCAAGGTGAATACAAAAAGAGTCAAGTCAGGTACAATGTAGGCAGAAATGGTTAACAAAATAATGTGCATGGCCAAGAATGCAGATTCATGAGTCATGCACACATAAATGTGCCATGATTTTCCAAACACTGACACATGGCTCAATGGTTATTGGCTTAGCCAAAAACATTGCTACAAAAATGTGTCTACTTCCCCACAATAGTGAGTCCCAAACTAGTATCAACCAGTTACAGAACAGTGACATATGGTCTTTTTGCTGTAGCAGCAATCTTAAATCAGTTGTAGACATGCATAAAATAATTACTTTCTGAGAGTTTAATTAAAATGCATCTACTGGTTCAAGAACTATTTCACTGATAGACAAACATGTGCAAAATCATTATGACAGTTGTCCTTCGGTGGCGGACGACAAAAATTCAGAGAAAGGGAAAAGAGTTAGTCTGACCCAGAGCTATGAGACACCACACGGCTCTGGGGGTGGGGTCACCTGGGTGACCTCCTGTTTCCGCTGTGTTTCCTTAGTTTGAACTAGCAAATGTCACCCTGCAACTCTGACTTTTAACCCCTCCCAACCCTCCTGCTGCTTCCCTCCTCCTTTGGGCCAACTCAGCTGAGTCTAGACCAGCAGAGACAGGTGCAACACCCAGGTCTTAACAGTTTATGTGGTGACAGGAGTGATGTCCAAGGGGCAAGGGGGCAAGGCCAGGGCAAAAATCAGGGCAAAATAAAGGAGGAGGGGGTCAGTGTTCTCCATCTCTATATAAAAAAGATTGGGTTAACTTTCTGAAAATGGGGTCGGCTTGATGAAGGCAGCAGAGTTCAGGCTAAGCAGTGTAAACAGCTCATCTTCTCAGTTCCCCCTCCCCCCCACCATCCTCTACTGATCAAAGAAGGAACTCTTCTTTGTCTTCTTTGGTCCAAATGTGACAAAGTGAAGTGTTTGTGTGTGTGTGTGTGGTGAGGGGAGGGGAGCCTTTATGGAAGCCATCTAGGAGCTCTCTGAACGGCACCTCTGCCTATTTAATGAGAAATCATTCCATGAATCCTCCTGACAAGCGTGCACCCTTCCCAGTACAGAAAGGAACCTAGACCATCAATAGGACAGGTCCAAACGTTGGAGGATGTTTGTGGAATTCTGCTGGCTGAGAGATATAAACTTTTAATCCAATTCTACTTAAGTTTGCAATAAAATGAGACTGCGTTAAAACTGAGTAAATAAAATGAATTGGGGTTTACTTAGATTGGATTTATTTGTTCCCTGCCTGATGCTAATGAGGAGATGCTGTAGCACATCAAGGTATTAATACTGTATATTCCGTGTATAGGTCGTACCTTTTTATCATTTTCATGGCCTGCGACCTATACTCAGGTGCGACCTATATATGTTTTTTTATATAAAATAAGCTGATTTGTAATCATCCATCCATCTTCTTCCGCTTATCCGGGGTCGGGTCGCGGGGGTAGCAGCCTAAGTAGGGAGGCCCAGACTTCCCTCTCCCCAGCCACTTGGAGCAGCTCCTCCGGGGGAATCCCAAGGCGTTCCCAGGCCAGCCGAGAAACATAGTCCCTCCAGCGTGTCCTGGGTCTTCCTCTGGGTCTCCTCCCGGTGGGACATGCCCGGAACACCTCACCAGGGAGGCGTCCAGGAGGCATCCTAACCAGATGCCCGAGCCACCTCAACTGGCTCCTCTCGATGTGGAGAAGCAGCGGCTCTACTCCGAGTCCCTCCCGGATGACTGAGCTTCTCACCCTATCTCTAAGGGAGAGTCCAGCCACCCTGCGGAGAAAACTCATTTCAGCCGCTTGTATCCGAGATCTTGTTCTTTCGGTCATAACCCAAAGCTCATGACCATAGATGAGGGTGGGAACGTAGATCGATCGGTAAATTGAGAGCTTTGCCTTTCGACTCAGCTCTCTCTTCACCACGACAGACCGGTACAGCGCCCGCTTCACTGCGGACGCTGCACCTATCCGCCTATCGATCTCACGCTCCAGTTTTCCCTCATTCGTGAACAAGATCCCGAGATACTTAAACTCCTCCACTTGGGGCAGGACCTCCTCCCCGACCCGGAGAGGGCATGCTACCCTTTTCCGGCTCAAGACCATGGCCTCGGATTTGGAGGAACTGATCCTCATCCCGGCCGCATCACACTCGGCTGCAAACCGCTCCAGTGAAAGTTGTAAATCACGAACTGATGAAGCCAGTAGGACCACATCATCTGCAAAAAACAGAGAAGCGATTCTAAGGCCACCAAAACGGATCCTCTCAACACCTTGGCTGCGCCTAGAAATTCTGTCCATAAAAGTTATGAACAGAATCGGTGACAAAGGGCAACCTTGGCGGAGTCCAACTCTCACCGGAAACGAGCCTGACTTACTGCCGGCAATGCGGACCAAGCTCTGACACCGGTCGTACAGGGACCTAACAGCCCTTATCAAAGGGCCTGGTACCCCATACTCCCGGAGTACCTCCCACAGAACCCCCCGAGGGACGCGGTCGAATGCCTTCTCCAAGTCCACAAAGCACATGTAAACTGGTTGGGCAAACTCCCACGCACCCTCCAGGACCCTGTTGAGGGTGTAGAGCTGGTCCAGTGTTCCACGACCAGGACGAAAACCACATTGCTCCTCCTGAATCCGAGGTTCGACTATCCGACGGACCCTCCTCTCCAGAACCCCTGAATAGACCTTACCAGGGAGGCTTAAGAGTGTGATCCCCCTATAGTTGGAACACACCCTACGGTCCCCCTTTTTGAATAGGGGAACCACCACCCCAGTCTGCCAATCCAAGGGAACTGCCCCCGATGTCCACGCGATATTGCAGAGTCGCGTAAGCCAACACAACCCCACAACATCCAGAGCCCTAAGGAACTCCGGGCGAATCTCATCCACCCCCGGAGCCTTGCCACCGCGGAGCTTTTTAACCACCTCGGCGACCTCAGCACCAGAGATCGGAGAACCCGACCCAAAGTCCCCAGGCTCCGCTTCCTCAGTGGAAGACGTGCCAGTAGGATTGAGGAGGTCTTCGAAGTATTCCGCCCACCGACTCACAACATCCCGAGTTGAGGTCAGCAGCACGCCACCCCCACCATAAATGGTGTTGGTCGCGTACCTCTTTCCCCCCCTGAGACGCCGGATGGTGGACCAGAATCGCCTCGAAGCCGTACGGAAGTCATTCTCCATGGCCTCTCCGAACTCCTCCCACGCCCGAGTTTTTGCCTCAGCAACCACCCGAGCCGCATGCCGCTTGGACTGCCGGTACCTATCAGCTGCTTCCGGGGTCCCACAAGCCAAAAAGGCCCAATAGGACTCCTTCTTCAGCCTGACAGCATCCCTCACTGCCGGTGTCCACCACCGGGTTCGAGGGTTGCCACCACGACAGGCACCAACAACCTTGCGGCCACAGCTCCGATAAGCTGCCTCGACAATAGAGGCGCGGAACACGGCCCACTCGGACTCCATGTCCCCCGCCTCCCTCGGAACGTGTTCAAAGCTCTCCCGGAGGTGGGAGTTAAAGCTCCGTCTTACGGGAGACTCTGCCAGACGTTCCCAGCAGACCCTCACAATACGTTTGGGTCTGCCAGGTCTGACCGGCATCCTCCCCCACCATCGGAGCCAACTCACCACCAGGTAGTGGTCAGTTGACAGCTCCGCCCCTCTCTTCACCCGAGTGTCCAAGACATGCGGCCGCAGATCAGATGAGACGACAACAAAGTCGATCATCGAACTGCGACCTAGGGTGTCCTGGTGCCAAGAGCACATATGGACACCCTTATGCTAAACATGGTGTTCGTTATGGACAATCCATGACGAGCACAGAAGTCCAATAACAGAACACCACTCTGGTTCAGATCAGGGGGGCCGTTCCTCCCAACCACACCCCTCCAGGTCTCACTGTCATTGCCCACGTGAGCGTTGAAGTCCCCCAGTAGAACAAGGGAGTCCCCAGGAGGCGCACTCTCCAATACCCCCTCCAAGGACTCCAAAAAGGGTGGGTAGTCTGAGCTGCCGTTTGGTGCATAGGCACAAACAACAGTCAGAGCCCGTCCCCCCACACGTAGGCGAAGGGAGGCTACCCTCTCGTTCACCGGGGTGAACCCCAACGTACAGGCACCAAGATGGGGGGCAACCAGTATGCCCACTCCTGCTCGGCGCCTCTCACCAGGGGCAACTCCAGAGTGGAAGAGTGTCCAACCCCTCTCAAGGAAACTGGTTCCAGAGCCAGAGCCATGCGTTGAGGTGAGTCCGACTATTTCTAGTCGGAAACTCTCAACCTCACACACTAGCTCAGGCTCCTTCCCCACCAGAGAGGTGACATTCCATGTCCCAATGGCCAGCTTCTGTAGCCGAGGATCAGACCGCCAGGGTCCCCGCCCTCGGCCACCACCCATCTCACATTGCACCCGACCCCTTTGGCCCCTCCCACAGGTGGTGAGCCCATGGGAAGTGGGTTTGTAATCCACTTTGTAATCATTTGTAATTAAAATAAATGATTTGTAATCATTTATTAACAAAAATTAAACCGAGACACACTCTTACAATATTGTCAGCTAACAAATATATATTTTTAGGTGTTTATCCTGCTAAAATTATTCATTTATTAAAGAAAAGTTTAGCTCAGACACATATTTGCTATAATTTTTTTTAACAATTAATTGTTTATAAGTGTTAATCTTCTTAAAAGCCTTGCTGTGCTCCTGTTGAAGAGACATTTGCAGCAGAGCTAAACACAGTCCACATTTTGATGTAGGTGCGACCTATACTCAGGTGCGACCTATACACCAGAAAATACTGTACTTGAAATTATCATCAAACTCTGTTACAAGTCAACAGTACCAGAGTTCATCAAGGAGGAAGTGGTGGCTGCTCTAACACCGCTGGGAAAAATGAAATTGTTCTGTAAAGTGGAAATATCTTTCATTTTGAGCATGTGGCTAATGAGCACTAACTAGCAAACAAGCAAATATAATAAAGCACTGCACAAAAACCATAGATATACGGGAGTATCAGATGTGGTATATCTCCGCATCCTTCACATATACGGACAATTTCCGGGAATTTCCGTATCGCATCCTCGGAAAATCCAGTTTCGGATATCCCCGGATACGAACAGATCCGAACTTTATTGATCCTTAAAAAATCACAAAATCCGGATACTTTATCTGCTGCAGATCCAGAAATATGTGGCTCTGTTATCCCTCGGGATTACTGCTTACATCTCTTCGGATACTTGCCGCATATATGACGTATGATTGTTTATATTTACGTATACGTGACAGATGTCAGTCGTATATTTATGGATTTTTATCTGTGAAGTATCTGTGAAGTATGCGATTTCTCAGAGATCCAGCAGATCTTTGACGTATCACGTTTAAGATGTCAGTCGTATATTTATGGATTTTTATCTGTGAAGTATATCTGAAGTATGCGATTTCTCAGAGATCCAGCAGATCTTTGACGTATCACGATGAAGATGTCAGTCGTATATTTATGGATTTTTATCTGTGAAGTATATCTGAAGTATGCGATTTCTCAGAGATCCAGCAGATCTTTGACGTATCACGATGAAGATGTCAGTCGTATATTTATGGATTTTTATCTGTGAAGTATATCTGAAGTATGCGATTTCTCAGAGATCCAGCAGATCTTTGACGTATCACGATGAAGATGTCAGTCGTATATTTATGGATTTTTATCTGTGAAGTATATCTGAAGTATGCGATTTCTCAGAGATCCAGCAGATCTTTGACGTATCACGATGAAGATGTCAGTCGTATATTTATGGATTTTTATCTGTGAAGTATCTCTGAAGTATGCGATTTCTCAGAGATCCAGCAGATCTTTGACGTATCACGTTTAAGATGTCAGTCGTATATTTATGGATTTTTATCTGTGAAGTATCTCTGAAGTATGCGATTTCTCAGAGATCCAGCAGATCTTTGACGTATCACGATGAAGATGTCAGTCGTATATTTATGGATTTTTATCTGTGAAGTATCTCTGAAGTATGCGATTTCTCAGAGATCCAGCAGATCTTTGACGTATCACGATGAAGATGTCAGTCGTATATTTATGGATTTTTATCTGTGAAGTACCTGGAAATATGCGATCCCTCAAGAGTTCCAGCAGATCTTTGGCGTATCACGTCGTTGCAGATGTCATTCGGATATTTAAGGATTTTTCATTTATGCAAATTCATGCATATTTGGGAATATGATATACTCTGCCTGAAAATACAGGTTTTGCATGTAGGTAGACCATGTAAAACACCAATGGTTACCGGTAGTTGTTTTTTTTTTACCCTAACCCTCCATTTATTTTTTATTTTTAATATGTGAAGCACTTTATATAACTACATTTGTTTTAAATCTGCAATACAAATAGTTGGCTTCTAACATCTTTACATTTTAACATCACCCAGTTTTCTACATCAACATTAGTCTTTAATTTAGATTTATGTACCAACATCATGATGTACAAATCACAAGCTGGACCAAAAGCAGTCTAGTAAATACACAGTGGTTTGTATCTTCAGAACTACTACGGTAATGCAAACATCAGACATAAAAAAACTGACCATGACTTTAAATTTATTTTTTTATTAACACCCCCCCCCCACACACACACACACACACACACGCACACAAAGAGGAAAAGAAGAGGAGATGTATGGATGCAGTTAGAGAGGACATGAAGGTAGTTGGAGTGAGAACAGAGGATGCAGAGGACAGAGTGAGGTGGAGGAGGATGACTCGCTGTGGTGACCCCTGAAAAGGGAAAAGCCAGAAGAAGGTGCTCAAGGCAGCCTGGGTTGCATTTCTCACTGGGCACTCTGCGATGGACTTTGTTCTGAAGCTCAGCAAATGAGTCAGAGGCGCTCCTCTCTCGCAAAATCCTCCATCCTCTTAACTTTGTAGGCAATCGTGGAGCTCAGTAAAGAAGGTATTTGTCAACATATTTGACTCCTTTTTAACTGACAGAAAAGTCTAATGTTCATGTAATAACAGCGTCCATGAGGTTAAGACTTGTACTCGAAGAACAAGGGAAACAGCGTGTGTTGGGGTAACCTAGGTTTGACACCCTGATGCATGCTCAATAATCCAGGTAGAAAAATCTAAAAAAGCTAAGTCTGGTCCTCTGGACATTCAAAAAATAAAAAATAAAGCACAAAAAAAAACTGTAGAAACGTTTCGTCTTTCGTCCGAAAGACTTCCTCAGTCTGAGAAGCTGTATTCAGCTCAGTCTTATAAATAGCACCCTCCCACAGTGGATCAACCAGTTGGCTGATGACAGCCTGAAACCAGCTGCTCACATGAGCAAGGAGGACCATCAGCCTGACGATGGATCGTTAACACCCTGATGGTTGTTTGCTATTCACAGAGGGCTGAGTGATACTAGCAATAACAGCATTGTAAGTGGGGGACAGTTGAACCCGGAGGCCTCCACCTCCGTTTAATGATGGACGGTTTCTTTTCACAAAGATGGCCTCCTTTATTCCTCTCTCAAACCATCGTTCCTCTTTATCAAGGATGTGAACATCTTCATCCCTGAAAGAGTGACCGCTGGCCTGGAGATGAGTGTAAACTGCAGAGTCCTGACCTGATGATGTTGATCTTCTGTGCTGGGCCATCCTTTTGGCCAGTGGCTGTTTAGTTTCCCCGATATAAGACTGATCACAGCCCTCCTGACACTGAACAGCATACAGTACACAATATTACTCTGTTTGTGCCGGGGGACTGGATCTTTGGGATGAACCAGTCTTTGCCGTAATGTATTTTGGGGTTTAAAAGCCACTGGGAGGGGGGTATACAAGCCACCCAGTGGCTTTTAAACCCCAAAATACATTACGGCAAAGACTGGTTCATCCCAAAGATCCAGTCCCCCGGCACAAACAGAGTAATATTGTGTATGCTGTTCAGTGTCAGGAGGGCTGTGATCAGTCTTACATTGGGGAAACTAAACAGCCACTGGCCAAAAGGATGGCCCAGCACAGAAGATCAACATCATCAGGTCAGGACTCTGCAGTCTACACTCATCTCCAGGCCAGCGGTCACTCTTTCAGGGATGAAGATGTTCACATCCTTGATAGAGAGGAACAATGGTTTGAGAGAGGAGTAAAGGAGGTCATCTTTGTGAAAAGAAACCGTCCATCATTAAACGGAGGTGGAGGCCTCTGGGTTCAACTGTCCCCCACTTACAATGCTGTTATTGCCAGTATCACTCAGCCCTCTGTGAATAGCAAACAACCATCAGGGTGTTAACGATCCATCGTCAGGCTGATGGTCCTCCTTGCTCATGTGAGCAGCTGGTTTCAGGCTGTCATCAGCCAACTGGTTGATCCACTGTGGGAGGGTGCTATTTATATCAGCACTTTGTGTGGACTTGTTCCTGTTTAAAGTGCTTTATAAATAAAATGGTATGGTATGGTATAAGACTGAGCTGAATACAGCAGCTCAGACTGAGCTGAATACAGCAGCTCAGACTGAGGAAGTCTTTCGGACGAAAGACGAAACGTTTCTACAGTTTTTTTTTTGCTTTGTTTTTTGTATGTCCAGAGGACCAGACTTAGCTTTTTCAGACTAGGTTTGACACGTTTGGCTTGGGTTTGGATCACTTTGGTTCCTTGGGATGCCCCCCTCCCGGTCTGGCGCATAACGAAGCCACTTCTTGACAGTTCCGCTGTAGTCCTTGTCAGTTAGCTTTGGGTCAAACTGCCGAGCAGCAGCTGAAAGACAAAAAAAATAAGAGTGAGGAAGATGGTGTATATTTGATAAAATTGTATACCCCCCTCCCCTCTTTTTTTTTTTGAGAGGTGCTATCTCCCATGTTCTGCTTTTGGTGTGTGCACAAACTGTCCCACACATTCCCACTGAATATGACAAATTTGAGTGTTTGTATAAACAAATATTGTGTGAGGATGCAAAATGTCATTGGCCATAATGAGATGACATTTGATGAGGTACAGTGATGAGCAGCACTCACTTCACACGGGTGTGATTTTTTAAAATTAAATGCTCAGCATCCAATTAGACTGAACTGGAAAGAGAAGCAAATGTCTAGTTTGACTCGATCTTGACAACATATCCATGCACCTATTAAGCTCACCAAGAACATTGTCCTTTGATTATTTCTTATAGCTTGCACTTTCACATTTTCTTTATTCAAAATTAATCCTTTTTTTTTTTGCATTTCATACAGAAGAGGCATGAAAGACAAGATGCAATACATTTTAGAAATTCAAAAGAATTTTTTACTATATGGCACACTAAGAGCATAATTATACAGGTAGTCCCCGACTTACGAGCGCTCTTACTTACGAGGTTCCAGACTTACGAGCTGGCGAATTTTTGGAAAAAAACGCAAAAAATACCGAGTTTTTCTGTGTTTTTTCACCACAGTTCGTTAGCTAAACATGTGGACACACGTTTCCGATCATTTTTATGCACTAGTAAGCAGTTTTTCGATGAAAAACGAGTGTTTGTAGTCGCACTAGCAAAACCGTTCCAACTTACGAGCGAAATTCCGGACTTACGAGAACTTGTGCTTCGTGTTTCAACTTACAAATTTTCATCTTACGAGCACCTCGTTGTAACGGAACTCGCTCGTAAGTCGGGGACTACCTGTATTCTCAATCACCAGCAGTCTATAAAGTAATTTGCAGGGGAGGAAGCTCACCAAATATGCAGTTGTGTTGTGTCCTTCTGAGGAAAGAGGTTTTTAAACATCTTTTCTACCATTTTAGTGTTTTCAACTGAGGAGCTTTGGATATATTCATTTAAAAAATATAGCACAAGAATATCTCTGCACAGAAAAAAATAAATAAAAATTACTTTAAGTTTTTTTTTTTAAACCAAACTGACAAGTTTCTCCACTGTAATTGTTGTGTGATGTTAAGGCATTGAAACACCTGGTTCAATTTAGAAGATATTTAAGATTAACTACAAGCACCTGAAGCTGACTCAGAGAACTCTGTGATTTTAGAGAAAGATCAAAGCCAAATGTAGACACGGTGCACCCCAAATCAACTTTTTTTAATAAAGTGCATTAAAACAATGGCCGCTGACACAAAGTGCTGTACATGAGGAACATTATTCTATAATTTAAAGCAGATTGGAGTGAAGCAAAATCAGCTTTTGAGTAGAAGTCACTAGATAGATTTAGAAAAAGCTAACACTGCACAAAAACCATAGATATACGGGAGTATCAGATGTGGTATATCTCCGCATCCTTCACATATACGGACAATTTCCGGGAATTTCCGTATCGCATCCTCGGAAAATCCAGTTTCGGATATCCCCGGATACGAACAGATCCGAACTTTATTGATCCTTAAAAAATCACAAAATCCGGATACTTTATCTGCTGCAGATCCAGAAATATGTGGCTCTGTTATCCCTCGGGATTACTGCTTACATCTCTTCGGATACTTGCCGCATATATGACGTATGATTGTTTATATTTACGTATACGTGACAGATGTCAGTCGTATATTTATGGATTTTTATCTGTGAAGTATCTGTGAAGTATGCGATTTCTCAGAGATCCAGCAGATCTTTGACGTATCACGTTTAAGATGTCAGTCGTATATTTATGGATTTTTATCTGTGAAGTATATCTGAAGTATGCGATTTCTCAGAGATCCAGCAGATCTTTGACGTATCACGATGAAGATGTCAGTCGTATATTTATGGATTTTTATCTGTGAAGTATATCTGAAGTATGCGATTTCTCAGAGATCCAGCAGATCTTTGACGTATCACGATGAAGATGTCAGTCGTATATTTATGGATTTTTATCTGTGAAGTATCTCTGAAGTATGCGATTTCTCAGAGATCCAGCAGATCTTTGACGTATCACGTTTAAGATGTCAGTCGTATATTTATGGATTTTTATCTGTGAAGTATCTCTGAAGTATGCGATTTCTCAGAGATCCAGCAGATCTTTGACGTATCACGATGAAGATGTCAGTCGTATATTTATGGATTTTTATCTGTGAAGTATCTCTGAAGTATGCGATTTCTCAGAGATCCAGCAGATCTTTGACGTATCACGATGAAGATGTCAGTCGTATATTTATGGATTT
>JBBPBX010031289.1:15778-32933 GCA_038048925.1 Garcialebias charrua | reverse complement strand
GCAGTGACGTATGGTCAGGGGAGGCAAGTGAGGCCGTGCCTCACCTGTCATCATGGAAAGAAAAAACTGTAAATTGAAAAAATAAATGTAATTATTGTATTTATCCTTTGATTTGTACTATAAACTTATTTTAATTAAAGCTAAACCAGTTTTGTTATTTTTTATTCAAACTCACAGATTTTTCTTATTTAGCGTTCAAATACTGAGAAGAGACGTGCGCAGAGGCACCCGGCAGCTGCGTCTCACCAGAGATTGCGCAATCACTCGGCTGACTGTGCTGTATGCTGCAGTGAGCCCGTATTCCTGCCCCTTTTATGTCGCTATTAAAATGTCCAAATACTTTTGTTGTCCACCTTATTCCTGGAAGGGTCACTGTAGAAACGATTATGGGACTGACTTCCGTTTCATACCGGAAGTAGAAGTTCTGCATTGGCTCCTTCGTTGTTTACTTGCTAATCTGTACGCACAGAGACATGGCTCTGTGTATGCATTGTTGAAGTTAGATCTGTTTTCAGTTATTTCGGGCTATTTTATAGTAATAGAAACCATTTTATTTTCACGAAGATGTCCCTGCGGACCTCGGGTACCTGTTGCACTGTTCGTGGCTGTACGAATAATTAGACAAAGCTGAATTTGTGTGTTGAACATGCTCTGAAAACAAAAAGGGAATGTTCCCGTGATAAGCGGTATTTTGTGGACAAAAAGCCAACCGAAGAAAACCTGCATCCTTCTTTGTGGCTGGGCTACGAGAAACTACCTGAAAAAAGCTGCCGTATCCTCCAGAGGATAGACAGCAGTGACACGAGAACACCAGGTATGATTTAAGAGACAGCTTTTAGTTTTATGATTTTATGTAGTCAGTGATTAAATGATACTAATATTTTCGTTCATAACTGGCAAACAAACACACGCACCTATATATGTATAGCCTGGCCCTCGCCTTCCTGCACAGCTCCGCTCAATTCTCATTTCCCTTCACTGCACAGTCTGGGACTTCTCCCATTAACAACCATTTCTCCGGTAGATTTTTGTTCGGACCAATCAGAGAACAGAAGGGGCGGAGTTTTGGACCCTAACACACGCCCCCACCTGTCCCAGCGCGCGGAGCCCATTAAAAGGGCTCTGCCAGCGCGCAGTGAGCGAGCAACGGCATGTTCTCATTCAAAGCGATGCAAAGCGATGCAGGACTGTTTTATATGTGACACAAATTTATTAATTTCCCCTTCTTAATCCCTTATCTGGAGTTTTCTTTTGTTTTTTGGGCCAAAAGTCAAGTGATCGCTCGCTCCCTCCTCCTTCTCTCCCTCCGCTGAAATGAACAAGGAAATGGCTGAGGTTGTCACGAGAATTAAACTCGGGTTTTACGTTGCTGCCCGAGTCCCATCAGATTTTCTGGTCTTCTGGTGAGCTGGACCAGCGATCCATGGTTTTATTGTATTTTATTAAAACGTTTTATTAACATATAAACACAGAATTTCCAGCGCGGCAGCCGGCAGCAAGAGAAAAGCTGCAGGAGGCGGAGCAGTTGTCAAGTTCACCAGAGCACGGGGAGCAGCCATACATGGCTCTGAGGGGAGGGAGCAGAATGCTTTTCCTGTTCAAAATATCCAATGGTTTTGTTCCTCAGCAGAGGCCAACGCCTCCAGCAAGAATCGTTTTAAAATGGAGAGGTCCCAGACCCTAGTCTGAAGCGAAGTGAAGGACAGGGTCTGGTTTTAACCAGGCTAATATATGTATGGTGTGTGTGCGTTTATTTATGTATATATATAATATAGGTGTGTGGGTGTGTATGTGTTCATAAATGAACCCTAATGTTTGTACACTGTACTTTTACTTTCAGATGGGCTTGACAAGAGTGTGGAGCTGTGCTCAACACCACCACAACCTCTGTTGATGCCCAAACACAGTCACATGCAGCATGAGTGCATCATCCCCAGCAGACAGTATTTTGCAGACTGATGAAGACTCTCTTTTGTACACAGGGATCCCAACATTGCCAACAGCTTTTGAGCACTTTTCAAACACAACTTGTGTCATTGACTGCACAGAGACAGTTTTGCAGAAAGCTAAAACCTTGGACTCTAGAAGTAAATAATTCAGTCACTACTATGCAAATAACACTGTGAAATATTTATTGGCAGTTTCTCCCTCCGGACTAATCATGTTTGAATTTAATTTTTTATTTAATTTTTTAATTTGTTAAATTTTCACGTGTGAATTTAAGAGCTGAGCTTATTTAAAGTGAGAAGACATTAAACGTAAACATTTTTCTCAAACATGTACTGCTGTACTTGCTATAAAAAATGTAACACAACTCTTAACATGTTTTTTAAAGGATGCAATGTTAACTATATTACATTAGAAAAGTATTTGCTAAAATGATTCATTTGTTATGTACAATAGTTGACTGTTAACCTTCTTACAAGGTTAGTTTTTTTGTGTGCAATATATCAGTTAATTTTGGATAAAACTACTGTTTCTATCTAAATGTCATGAAATATATTTCAATCAGTATTACATTACACCCATTATGTTCCATTATTTGTATTCACTTAATTCTGCCTTATAATGTGAAATGTGACACAAGGCAGAACGTTTTTCTCTCGGGCTTTGTTTTCACTAGGGAACAGTTACACGCCTGCACAATTCACAGACCCAACATTTGATGTTTACATTGAAGCTGATAGTTTGTTGACAGAAAGGAGGGTCACGTGGTAGTGTAGGTGGTTCCAGGGCGGTCCTGAAGCAGTCCAAGGCGGTTCCAGGTTCCAGGAGGCGGTGACGACATCCGGGGTTTTATAACCGTGGCCCTGCCTTTGAAGATGTGTGTGTTGGACTGTGCTTGGAGTCAGGTCTGTTGGTTGCTGTAAGGTTTATTCTTATTATGTACAATAAACCTGCATAAAATTTGCACATTCGTTTCAGAGCTTCCTTCAACCTTTTGAATTCGCAACAATTTGGTGACCACCGACGCTGAGAGGTTTGCAGTTTCGTCTGAAACGAGAGATGATTTGGAGGGTTTCCCCCCCCTCCACCGACAGGGTCGAGCACGCGCGCAGTCAACAACCGGTGATTCACAGAGGTGAGCAGAACTCCTCTTACACGAAACGTCTGCGTTTGGACACACTAAATTATTTGTTGACTGAGGGCTGTTTGTCTCCAGGTGGGCCAATGGTTTATAATGTTAGCAGCTAAAAGTAAAAAACGTGTACTACTGTTGGTATTTCATTTGAATGTGCATTTTTTTGCGGTTCTTGTACATGTAAGTAAAGTGTAAAGCACAGAAGTTCCACACACGCGCAGGGATAATTTACGGGTGCCTTAAGTTTGCCCTTCCCCCACATTCCCCTTTTATGAGCTCCGGCCTGTCGGCTGGGAGACACTTTTCCTTTGGACTCCGGGAAACTGTGGGGCCGAGGCTTGATCGTGAACTCCGGGACTCTGTCGCCGTCGAGTCACAGGGCTTTCATCCGGCACACGGTTTTGCCGTAAAGAGTGCCCCGGGCGCTCCGGGGTCACAGGTTGCCGTGCATGTGATTTATAGTTCACAACCGGGACCTGTGATCGCTGTCAGAGTCACATTTTTCCTCCCCTTCCCCGTTAAAGTCGATTACCGTATTTTCCACTGTATAGGTCGCACCCATTTTTAAGATAACTTTATTATCATTTTATTGTTTTTTTTGGCTTTCTTTTTCTTTGAGGCATGCGACCTGTACACCGGAAAGTGTTGCATACACGCAAACAAAGGCAACAGGGAAAGATTATTCATTTTCATACAGGTAGTCCCCGATTTACGAGCGAGATCCGTTACAACGAGGCGCTCGTAAACCGGAAATCTCGTAATTTGGAACGGCCGCCATTTCTCTCGTAAATCCGGAATTTCGCTCGTAAATTGGAACGGTTTTCGCTAGCGCGACTACAAACACTCTATTTTCATCCAAAAACTGCTTATGAGTGCATAAAAATGATCGGAAACGTGTGTCCATATGCTTAGCTAACTAACTGTGGTGAAAAAACACATGAAAACTCAGTATTTTTTTCGTTTTTTCCAAAAATTCGCAGCTCGTAAGTCTGGAACCTCGCAGATCAGAGCGCTCGTAAATCGGGGACTACCTGTATATTGTTTTGTGGGTTCTGGATGCAGAGGGCTGGCTGGAGCCTGCACATGCAGCTGTCACACGGCCGGTCTCCCCCACTGATTTGCTGCGGTTCCTGCAGATGGGGCTCCCCTCCTCCCTTCCCTCCCCTCCTCCCCCCCGCCGCAGATGGCCTCTGGAGGTTCTGGTCCAGGGACCGGCTAGCTGCTGTTTGTTCCGTTGGTTTTGTTCGGTGCTGCTGTTGAAGAGACTCCGGAGTGCAGTTGTTGGTTGGTTGACGGTTGACAGTTTGCCCTTTAGACAGATTTTTTATTTTTATTTTTCTTCTCATTTATTGCGTTTGTGAGTGTAAAAGCCAGGGAGACAGGAACCTGGTCTGGGGATATGCCCGAAGCAGTTTTGCAGATGCAAGCTACTGGCTCGAACTCAGATTTATGGCTTCTAACAAGATAACACTTTCTTGTTGGTGCCTGACACGATGGGAAACAGGTACCGGGAAGGAGACATCTCCTCCCCTCCTCCCTCAACCCCTCCATACGCGCCTGTGAACCTGCACGGCACAGAGGCCTCTTTCATCCATAAATCTCACTGAGTTGTCTCCCTGGTTCTGGTTCTGGACCTGCTAGTGGTCCTGCTCAAGGGTTTCAGCTGATAACGGGGAGTTTTACAGCTTAATCAGCTCAGGCTGGGACTGTAAGAGTTACTGTTTATTAGTGTAGGTTACTTCAGTGCTGCTTTGGAGAAAACTCCAGAGTAAAGTAGTTAGTTAATTGCCAGTTAACAGTTGGGTTATTACATGGTTTGTTTTTATTTTCTGTTGCTGTGACTTTTGTTTTAAACACGCTGACCTCTCTGTGGCAGTCGGTTGGACAATATACTGTAATCGTTGTCCTCACAATGCAGTATTGTATTTTTTGCAGATATGTGCTTTTCACTCTCAGTGTTAAAGGCACATTTCAGATTTTTGTAGGTGAGGTTCCCATGAACATGTTGCCTAAAGGAGTACATGCAGGGTTAATTTCACGCCATTAATTGTTACGTTTCCAGTTCTCATCACTTCAGCCTGGTGGGGTGCAGGTCATGTTTAATGACATATGAACATGGCCTGTGTAATTGTGGTTTGGAGTACTTTGGTGGTTTATTTTTATTTTATTTATTTGTTTTTTTATATGTGTATTTCTTTTCTTCTTGGAGGACTGCAGCTTGTTTGTTCTGCAGGATCGTTCTGCCTTGGCCTTCTGACCTGCTCGACAGAGTCTGGAAGGGAGTCTTCACACAGCTGACATACTGCAGGGGGTGACTTTCTTTGGGTGTTTTCTGAGGATTTCAGCTTGGCATCTAATCAGTGACTGCTGCAGGTGTTCCATGACGACGTTTGGTTAGCAGTTAATTCTTTCTACAGTACTTGGTGGTGGATTTCACTTATACACAGATATGCAGCTCTCAATTTACAATTTTATTCCTCACCCTACAACATTCGCATTGCTCAGTACACTCGTTTGCATATGCCTAGGTACACTATACCATAGCATTGAGAGGATTGTATCTCGACTCTGGCTTTGGATCGACATTTTAGGACAGATCACATGTTCCTTTGTCATTGAAACCAGGTTTGCTAACCACCGTGACTCTGCTGAAAACTCCTGATGGCGCCTGCACTGGAATAAACTGAACTGCCAAAATGCGTTGTGTTCGGCTGAGCTACACGCTGACACCACCTGCACTGGACTGCCGACATGCATCATGTTCAGCTAAAGTCGCAAGCTGTCATGACTCATACCTGAACTGTTACATGGAGTTTTACATTTTTGCACCAGTCTCAACTCAAGTCTATGAACTGTGGTCTGCACCCACTGCTGAACTCTTCACATCTCCAGGTTGGGGGCTGGAGAACTCATGACAAGTGATAGTCAAGCTGGGAAACGTCACTACCAAACTTTGCAGCCTGGCTGATGTGTCAGCTGACCATGTGATCTTCAGGTGGTGATTCATAACTTCAGTTTAATGATCAATACTATCTTTGCTATGGTAAAATCTCACACACACACATGTACACGCTTTTCATTGTGACACACAGAACTGATCTCACTGACACGTGACCTGCACAGCCACACTTCTCATGGATTGTTGGATTACCATACACATTTTTGTTTTATCCTTCATGTACTCGCGTTAGAGCAGTACAGTTTGGTTCTATTTTCTCCATCATGTTCGGTATGGGCACCTGTTGCGTTCCTTTTTGGATGTGTGTTTGTCTTTTTCTTTTCTTTTTCCTCACCTTTTGACAGGCATAGGTAGAGAGTTTGCTGGCATGATGCAGAGAAGGAATGTAAATGTTTTCTTTGTCCTGGAGACCGAGTGGAAGGGCAGCAAGGCTCACGGTGTTGGAGCAGGATTCAAGCTCTCTTACTTTGGTGTGGATAGCGGAGGAGATGGAGTGGAGTTTGTGTTGAAGAAGGAGTTGACATAGGCTGTAGTGGTGGTGTGACATGTGTCAAATGGGGTGATGTGTCTTATGGTGGAAGTAGTAAGTCTGATGCTACTGGTTGGGTTCGGATGTTTTGAGTTTTTATTTTTCTTTCTGGTGGTGTTTCCACCTGTAGTACAGATGACGTTTGTGTTATGAGCGTTCCATTGTTTTCTTTGTAACAGGATGTTTTTTGTTTACCTCCTGTTTCAAAAGGGGATGTCGAATAAGGAACATACTGTATAGTTAAACACACCATTTCAAATAACTAATTAGATCAACGTTTTAACTCTTCATACAGTGATGAGAGCTGGAAACAGTTATACATTTAATAAAGTTATAAAAGATCATTTTAATAAGTGCCTAAAAACAGGTTGTTGGATAGTTGCTCAACAAGATTCTGTTGAACCCACCTCTGGATCTGAATGTTTGGGGTAATTTATACAGATTTAGTGCTGACTTTTTCTTATTTTTTCATTTACAGGTCAAATCTGGACTTCTGATGATCGTGAAGGGAAACGCAAAATAAGATTGTGAATAATTTATATCTGAAAAGGGGAAATGCACTTTACAATCACATGTTTCCACAGCTGTGATGGACAAGCAGAGAACTCCTACCATAACTGGGTTTACATTCCTCCCCTTTTCAGCAGATTAATTAATGTTGAATGAATGCTTAATGTTGCAGTGTAACCAATGAAGGGAAAATCTATTTCCCTGCACCATTTTTTATTTATCCTATAGGTTAACAGGTGGAACATGCAGCAGAGCAGAACTAATCACATTAACTAACAAACTAACCAACTAATCACTAATCTATGCCAAGATTTTCTCATTATTTGTTGAAACCTCTCAATTGTTGTTTACACCGTATGTTGAAAGGATACATATGGTTATTCTTACACCTGTGAAGTATGACTGTGAGTTTGATCCAGGAGGTGCAGGAAGGATTGAAGGTTGTTGAGATGAATGAGTCAGACAGAATGTGAATGTTACAGACAGATTAATGTGATATGTGTTTGTGCCTGGTGAATGTGCAGTACAATAGTTGTGTGTTGATAGATTTTTGAGAAAGGTGTACAGGGTTTTCACTACTTTTCTATAGATATAATTTAGTTTTATCAATTTTGATTCTTAGATCTGAACGATAATTAGAAATGTTTTAGAGGATACATTTTAGCTGCACCTTTGTTAAGAGTAGCCTAGCGGTGAATTTTACTGATAGGAAATGTTTGTGGTAGAACATTCTGGTACAGAGAATAATATATATATATATAGGAAATGGATGTGAATAAGATAATTGAGTTTGACAGGTTATGGAAGGATTTTTGTGTTTTCTGTTCTGATTAGATTAATCATAGATTTAGTGTTAATTTTCTGAATGTGGTCTTATGCCCTTATCACAAACATCTCTGAATAAGAGTAGTTGAGCTTTTCTCAGATATCGGATTAGTTAACAGAGTAGTGTAGGGCTTTTCCCCTCACAGGTGTCTATGATGAAGAAGATGAAGAGGCCTGACACCAGTTCTTTGCTAAGGTTAACACATACCAGAAATGGAGCAGAGTATATGCAATGTTTTGAAGTTTGTTAAGAGTTGATAAATCAATTTTTGGGAAATTTAAGGTTTTTTGAGAAAGTATTGGATTTATAAGGTCAAATTAAAGTCCAGTTGTTTTTTATTGAACACCTTTTTAAAGGTATTGAATTTAACTTCATTATTCCTGCATATACCCTGTAGAGGCGTGTTTATTGATAGGAGGGACAGTCCGCTCGGTTCTTGTTTTTATTTTTATTTGTTCGTCTTTGCATCTACATTTGTCTTGTTTGTTTTTGTCTGCTTTATTCTTGTTCATTGTTTTTGTTTGTTTTGTCTTGTTTCTATTTGTTTGTTACATTTGTCTTGTTTGTTTTTGTCTGTTTTATTCTTGTTCATTGTTTTTGTTTGTTTTGTCTTGTTTCTATTTGTTTGTTACATTTGTTTTATTCTTTGTTTTTGTCTGTTTTATTTTTTGTTTGTTTGTTCTGATCTTATTCTGTTTAGTTTTTATTACCATTTATATTATTGCTTATTTTATATGAGGGTTTTATATTCTGGGTGGGTAACTTAGATGTAATATTGCTGTGGGTGGGAATGTTAGAGATTTCCAATGTGTATCAAGTTTTTAATTGCATTCTCACATAGAACATATAGGATTTTGTTGACATGATGTTTGTCATGTCAAAAGGGGAATTGAAATATATTTCTATCAGTATTACATTACACCCATTATGTTCCATTATTTGTATTCACTTAATTCTGCCTTATAATGTGAAATGTGACACTAGGCAGAACGTTTTTCTCTCGGGCTTTGTTTTCACTAGGGAACAGTTACACGCCTGCACATACAACAGACATAACACTGGATGATTGACATACAGAGCTGATAGTTTGTTGACAGAAAGGAGGGTCACGTGGTAGTGTAGGTGGTTCCAGGGCAGTCCCGAAGCAGTCCAAGGCGGTTCCAGGTTCCAGGAGGCGGTGACGACATCCAGGGTTTTATAACCGTGGCCCTGCCTTTGAAGATGTGTGTGTTGGACTGTGCTTGGAGTCAGGTCTGTTGGTTGCTGTAAGGTTTATTCTTATTATGTACAATAAACCTGCATAAAATTTGCACATTCGTTTCAGAGCTTCCTTCAACCTTTTGAATTCGCAACAGTACCATGATAACAACAAGTGAACTCCTCGACTGGTTCTTTTGAACCAATCAGAGAGGGACAAGTCTCAGATCCTCTACTAAGGGTTCTAAGTTTTCCTGGAACTTTGAGTTCCTGTGAGGAAGGAGAGATGTGAACTTTCTCTTCAAGCTGTGGGACGTTTGGTCAAGAGCTAAGGACCTTCGTCTTCAGTAAAGGCTGATAACATGCTTGTTATCAGTCCACTTCGAACCGAGCATACAAGCTTAGAACTTTGAATTAAATTCCTTTCTGGAATAAGTTATCTTGAAGTCAACCAGGAGCTTACACCCTTTTCTGATGATCGACGCGGATCCCAGGAGACGTTGAAACGTAAACGAGAACCGGTTCGGACGTGTTGGACCTGCAACGATTCTGTATGCCTGAAAGGCTGGTACCATCTCTTTATAAGACTAGTCGTCTTCAAGGTAATGAGTCAGCGTTTACAAACGTACCTGGATTTAGCAGAAGTCAGATGGAAAGTGTCATCTGGTTAAACTCAAGAAAAATAACTTCCTCTCTTAACCTCTCCCTATTCCTCTTAAATCTCTTCCTATCTCCCTTCTAAGCTGGTAACAGTGTTGTTTTTGACAGCCATTTTGATTTTAGTTTTAGTCATAGTCTTTTAAACTAAAATACTTCTTAGTTTTAGTCTGTTTTAGTCATTTCTATATTTAATGGTTTCAGTTAAGTTTTAATCGACAAAAACTTAAAAAATTTAAGTCTAGTTTTAGTCTAAAAAAAAACCATATTAGTCTTAGTTTGAGGAATTTTAATCCCATTTTGTGTGCCCCCCCCATGTAAATGCTATTCTGTGAGTGTGAACAATGTTGATACAACATTTGTTGTATCAACATCTCCCTCTCACAGTCTCCATTGAATTGAGAAAGCTTATCGGATGAAGAGCGAAACGTCTTCTGTTACAAATAAAGTCCAGTTGATCTTGTATTGAACGCCTTTTTTGATTTATCATGTCCTGGACGACTGAGAATCTTCACCAGCATAATGTTGATACAAGAAAAAAAACCTTGGGGCCCGACCCGACTCTCTTTGTTTGTGCTCACATACAAACATCCCTCCCCCAAGAGATGCTAATTTGCTCTGAAATCCTGTAAGTAATGTCTCTTCTCTTCTGGAAGAAATGGGCTTGAAGTAAACTGAGAGCAGAATCTTAAGATTAACTGTGTGAATGCCATTTGTTCAAGAATTAGCTAATAACAGCTGAATATTATAATATATATTATCTAAAATAGCAGAAAGAAGCTTATGTCTTAGTAATTAGAAGAGAGAGTATACACACAATGGGCTTCACCACATCCCCCCACAGTAAACGTGGCTCACGCAGATATCTGTCATCCTTCCTTTAGAAAAGCTGACCCATGATCTTAATCACAAATCAGATGCATTCCTGACACGTGTCTGGGCATACACACAAGCTCTCTGAGCAAACTGACGACCACTGAGCAACACCAGGACGTGCTCGCCTGTTATAAATCTGGGATCATAGAAAGTTACATGGCTTATTAAAAGAATCAGATTACAGCAGCAACTTCCATGAGTTTGCTTTTAATATAAGTGATTTGCCCCACTTAAAATGAAAAAAAAAAACATAAAGAATCATTTCACAATGAATTGATCTTTATTCTTTATATTGCAGCTCTTAGCTGAATGCACGCAGCTCAAAAACCTGTTTACTTTATTATCTAATTTGAATTAGTTTTAACCCTTTAACTTTATTTATTCATGTTCCTCAGAGGGAAAATCAACCTTCTTAATTAAACAGTCTTAAATTAAACAGTTTTAAATTAAACTGTCAGCCTCAAATAAATATATCTGAGGGTGGACGTTGTTTATGTGTGTGTGTGTGTGTGTGTGTCTGTGTGTGAGGAGGGGTGGTGGGGGGGCGCAGCTTCTCGCTGTAACACGCACGCTTCATTCATTCAGATAAAAGACATGGTGTGGACTATTGATCATAACTCTGAGTTTACTTGACCTAACAACGAGATTTAAAATCTGTAGTTTTGACACTAATTCGCTGAGATGCAAAGTCTTTACTGCTGAAATCATTTCCACATACCTGCGCTATGATTCGCTCCAAAAGGAGGACACATCGTCAGTCAGAGGAGGTGCCAGACACTTGAGTTGGAGGAGAAATTGAGGCAGTGCGCCACTTGTTTCTAAAGTAAAACTACTGTATACAGTATTTTGTCCCGGTTTGACGAACTCTGTCTTCCACATGATTGACTGTGAAGCCGCACACAAGCTTGCTTGCTGTTTTGGACCCGCCTTTCCTGTTAATGATTGGGCAAAACAACGCGAGCTTCAATGTGATTGGATGTAATCGCTGTCCATTAATCATTATAAGTTGAAGCGTATCTGCGAGCTGTTTAAATTTGGATGCGCGCACAGATTTTATTGTGCGCTGAGAGTGTCTGGGCAGTGCACCGAGCCCCTTCGTGCAACGTGCAGCTTCTGCCATGGTCCAGGTTGAAAAGGAAGTCACAGTGAGTGAGCGCGCGGCACAGCAGCACCGCGGTGGTGGTGGGCGTGACCAAACAGCTGACTTTCCGACACAGAATATAATTATGGGCAGAATAAATTATTGACGGACCACAGACTAACATTTTCGTTAAGTCTCGTCTCGTCAACGAAAACTCACACAAATTACGTCATGTTTTAATCATTAAAGAGCAAAGTTTATTTAGTTACAGTCTCATTATTGTCATGAAAAAAGGGGGCGTTGACGAAAATTTTTCGTTAACGTTACGTCAACAAAAACAACACTGGCCAGAACAAGAGATGAGTCTACCAAGGAACGAAACTTTCGAACGTCCGACCTGCAATTTGTGTTTTGACACTTTAAATCCACACTGAGCTAAATGTTGAAGCACAGTTTCAGATGCCTGCATTAAGCCTCTTTTCCACCGCTCGGCTCGGCTCGGGTTGGATCGGCTCAGGTCGGCTCAGTTCGGGTCGGGTCACATCTATGTTCTGTTTCCACAGCTTTTTTGTACCCCTTCTGTGGGCGGGGTCCAGAATCCTACTCGTCTTACCACATGGTGGCAGTAGTGTTCCTCAAGCTATTTACTACAGTACTAGCCACCACTAGAAGAAGAACACAATAAAGACTTTGTATCACATATTATCAATTCTATCAAAAACCACATAGCTGATATTTTTCAAAAAAATCTAGTGTGATCACAACATGTTCATATACGAAATGTATCCTGTTGGAGTTATTTGAAATAAAATTCAATGTTTTATAGACATAAATGTGTCAACCTACGTCCATTATTTTCTACTTTGTTTCACATATTATCAATTCTATCAAAAACCACAAAGCTGATATTTTTCAAAAAAATCTAGTGTGATCACAACATGTTCATATACGAAATGTATCCTGTTGGAGTTATTTGAAATAAAATTCAATGTTTTATAGACATAAATGTGTCAACCTACGTCCATTATTTTCTACTTTGTATCACATATTATCAATTCTATCAAAAACCACAAAGCTGATATTTTTCAAAAAAATCTAGTGTGATCACAACATGTTCATATACGAAATGTATCCTGTTGGAGTTATTTGAAATAAAATTCAATGTTTTATAGACATAAATGTGTCAACCTACGTCCATTATTTTCTACTTTGTATCACATATTATCAATTCTATCAAAAACCACAAAGCTGATATTTTTCAAAAAAATCTAGTGTGATCACAACATGTTCATATACGAAATGTATCCTGTTGGAGTTATTTGAAATAAAATTCAATGTTTTATAGACATAAATGTGTCAACCTACGTCCATTATTTTCTACTTTGTATCACATATTATCAATTCTATCAAAAACCACAAAGCTGATATTTTTCAAAAAAATCTAGTGTGATCACAACATGTTCATATACGAAATGTATCCTGTTGGAGTTATTTGAAATAAAATTCAATGTTTTATAGACATAAATGTGTCAACCTACGTCCATTATTTTCTACTTTGTATCACATATTATCAATTCTATCAAAAACCACATAGCTGATATTTTTCAAAAAAATCTAGTGTGATCACAACATGTTCATATACGAAATGTATCCTGTTGGAGTTATTTGAAATAAAATTCAATGTTTTATAGACATAAATGTGTCAACCTACGTCCATTATTTTCTACTTTGTATCACATATTATCAATTCTATCAAAAACCACAAAGCTGATATTTTTCAAAAAAATCTAGTGTGATCACAACATGTTCATATACGAAATGTATCCTGTTGGAGTTATTTGAAATAAAATTCGAATTTTTATAATTTATTTTCGTTGTGCAAACACAGGTTTTGGAAAAAGTCAAAGCGAAACTACTTTAAATGCAGCACATTTGACCATACGTGACAATATTAAAGCGTGGTTAAGCTCAGGAGCCCTCGTACTATTAAAGTCAGCTATGAAATATATTTTATATCTGTTCATTGAGCTACATTTAAAGACATAAAGCCGCCCGCGCGCCGCGTGTTGCTCGTGGCGAACCTATTTTTTTAAAATCCTGCAGTTTTGAGCAGTACGTGATTTTATTAAGGACACGTTCAGCTGAAGACCCATCTTTGCTATAAATTTAAAAAATAATAATTGTTTTTACCGTGTTTATCATGTAAAAGTCCTGCAGTGATCGCGTCCCTCGCTTCCGTAAAAACAGCTCTCGTCTCCTCCTTCCTACTTCCGGAGCGGGTGAGCTCGCTTCAGTACCCCTCTGAAAGCAGCCCGAAAATCTCAGGAAATCTCGCGCGGCTCCGCTCGAAATATCCGGTGGAAAAGGATGAAAGGGGGTCTCTGCGACGCACATATGACGTAACATCCGACCCGAGCCGACCGGTGGAAAAGGGGCATAATAGCCTCTGAAGATGACGCTGCTATCAGAATGTCATCAACATATTGCAGTAAGACCACCCCTGGTGGTAAGGGCAAATCAGTATGGACTTGCTTCAAAACATGATTGAATAATGATGGCAAATCCACATACCCTTGTGGTAAACGACTGTAAGTGTATTGTTTCCTCTTAAAGGTAAATGCAAACAGATCCCTTGACCCTGCATCTAGAGGTACACAAAAAATGCATTTTCCAGGTCTATACAAATGAAAAATTTGTGTTCAGGCTGAATAGCATTCATCATGACGTAAGGATTTGGAGTTCCATAATTAAACGGAACAACAATCTTATTTATAGGCCTCAAATCATGGACTAAACGGTAATGGGATTTATCAGCTTTTGGAACTAGGTGGAGGGGTGTGTTCCAGCTCAAATCTGTAGGTTACAACACCCCAGCGTCCAGCAAACCCTTAATAGTTTGCTCAATTCCATCAATCTGCTCCTGTCTGAGTCAATATTGATGTTTATAGATTGGAATTGTGCCCGGCTTCAGAGTTATTGAGACAGGTGGCACATCCAGCAACCCTACATCTGTAGAATTCCTGGGCCAAAGTGTTTCAGGCAAACTGGCTAACAGTTTGTCTGTATCAACATGATCTATGTTTTCTCTACCATGTGTTCTAGACAGAAAATGTTTCTCAGGTAACAATAATGTAAATTATCTGTGTGTGATCCTGTAGGTGTCAGTCTCTGGAGAATAGTGTAAGAGAGGATTTTGTGTGGGCACCCATTCCCAGACAGCAAGACAGCGTCTCATCATAGGACCTAAATTATTTGCTTCAGTACCAGACATGACCTTCAATGACACATGTGGTGCTGATACATCACCAAGCATATATAGTTCCATAAGTGGTCCAGGCAACTTCACAGTTGCCACCATCCCCTCAGGAGCAACATAGATGTCCATGAGTTCAACCACCGGATATTCACCAGTTTCCTGACATTGCTCCAGCAGTCCTGTCCAAAGTGTATCATAGGCCTCATCTTCACACAGTTCATAGTTCAGCGTACAGTGTGCCACATCAAGAGGTGTGTCATAGGGTCTTATGACATTAATCCAGGTGCCCCAGTGCTGCAGAGTGTCGTACAAGAGCGTGGTGGTGAAATCAGGCATAGCTCCCCACCAAACCTCAGCTTGAAGTTCAGCTGGACCGGACTCAGCAGAAGTCCCGTGGACCTGAATCAGCTGATGTAGAGAGCCTTTCACTGTAGCATAGCACTGAACAGTTCCATCAGGAAAACTTAGATGGACGTTGTCAGGTGTCATCATCAAAGTCACGTTCTGATCACACAAAATGTCTCATCCAATCAAGTTCATTGGACATGAGTCAGAAATCAGGAAGGAATGTTCAAAGCGCAGATTATTCCACACACATGGAACATAGCACAACAGCGGCAACTCCTCTGGTTTTCCCGAAAATCAATCAACGGGTACGATATTCTTTGATCGTGGGAGTGACGTGTTAACTGTCAAATACATGGCTCCTGTATCAGCCATACACATGTGATTTCGGCCATTTATGGTCACTGAAACCAAAGGTTCAGGATACAAGATGCCACCTTCTGCCGATCCTGGGCACCCCTATTGAACAGGAAATTGGCCTGGGGCCTGATTATGGGCCCCTGACAAAGGGCCAGGCTGAGTGTGAGGGGGTACAGTCTGGGAAGGTGGGTATACATCATGTGGATATGGAGCTAGTGCCACCTCCTGTCTCAAGAACTCCTGTTTAGTAGGACACTGAGATGACCAGTGCCCAAGGCCGTGGCACCGGTGACACCGGTCTGTGTACTGAGGGTTCCCCCTCTGACGTTTGGCACGACCTCTGCGCCATGATGTGGCTGGGCCCAGAGGTCTCTGCTGATAAGAATATTCAGAGGATGCAGTAGGACCCACCAGAGAAGCTGGTTGAACCTGGGGCATCTGGGGTATCTGGATCGCATTTACCTTCGTGAGATTAAGCTTGTCACGTATATGTTTCAACTGAGCTTTTGCTAGTTGAGTCTCTAGGGACTTCAATTCTCTATCATCAGACTCTCTTTTATCCAAAGTTTGATCTATAAAATGAACAATGTGTGCTGACCATAAATCATAATCCATCTTTGTGAGGCCAACAACAGACGCCAAGCTTTTTTTAACATCATCAGACAGAGAGCTATCCACAACCCCTTTGAACAACAGTTGAGTTGTAGGATCAAGTGTAGGGTCATTTCCAGTTCTGTTTTCCCATAAGAGTTTAACCCTAGACAGGTATGTTGTACCACATTCTGTAAGAGCCAGAGGAATCTCACACAACTCTGTAGATTTAATAGAAGTTTGATATTTCTCTCTTATTATTGGCCACAATATCTGAACATTGTCGTGCAACGTGTCACTTTCAGGGTCCAATTTAGTCCTAGCAGCCTGTTCAATTTCAGTCAGGCTACCGAATGATGAACATGCTATGAAAACTCTCCTCCAGTCACCCAGACATGGTACAATTCCAGCGCAGGCTTCCAGAAATGCACGGATCCAAGCGTTCCCACCTATCTGGAGATCAGGCAAGCGCTGACAAATTAACTCAGTATCTTGTGAACTAAAAGGCGTGTAAGTCTGTTTACGGACTCATTCAGCTGTGGTGGAACTCACGAGAGGCATACATGAGTTGGGTAGGTAATGCTATGTCAAGACAGGTATGAACATTATCAGCAATTCTATTCAAACAGCCCGAATTTCCTCGCTGCCAACCAATAACCTTATCAAAGGCTGTGGCAGGAGGTTTGAGGTCAGTACAAACAGGTGAGGTAGGACAAGTCAGTGGTATGGAGTCATATGAAGCTCCCAAAGATTTCACGCTGAAAGAAGCATCAGAGGACAGTAGATGTAAAACATCACCTCCCCTTTGCTTACCTACAGAGCCAGCAGTGGTAGGAAATCCACCAATCAGTGTCTGCACATGCTCCTGCAACACATTTCCATTCTG
>JBBPBX010031289.1:0-15721 GCA_038048925.1 Garcialebias charrua | reverse complement strand
CCATTTATCCACAGGGCCTGTTCGCGCTCGTTCGGGCTCGTTCGTAACTAGTTAACAACTAGTTATGGAGTGTACCCACAGGGGCCTGTTCACGTGAAACCAGACCTATTTTGGTGCCTGCCTCACTGAGGTACAAAGGTCCAGTTCTTTAGGGTCCAGTTATGACATCAGCACAGTGTGGTCACTGATTGGTCAGGGGGCGTATTCCTAGGTCGGAGGGCGGAGATTCAGTCTTCTCCAGTAGGTGGCGGTATGCACCTGAACGTTGTTTGCAATCCGCCAAGAAGAAGAAGAAGATTCAGTCTTCCAGGAAATGCAAACTGCCATCCCGCCAAACTCTAGAACAACAAGTTGGAGGAGCACATTTTTGAGAATTAACACAGGCTAATAATTATGTCACAACCGTGGTCAAACGCGGAGGTTCAGGCTTTTCTGTATTTGCTGGCCGATGAAAATATTCAGAGGGAGCTGGATGGAGTGACGTGCAATGAAAAGATTTTTCAAGAGGTGTCTGCGCAGGTGAGTGTTTTCTAACTTTAAGCATATTTCCAGTGAGTCATGCAACTGTTTCTTAGCTTTTTTGGACTGCGGAAAGACCGTTTCAGAGACTGACTTCAGGCAACAGCCGAGAGGCTTTTAGGAAAAGAAAAAAAAGATGGCGGAACGTCTCGTTTCTCTGAAATATAACAAGAAAATCACATAAACAATATTTGTTAGCTCGAAATTGTAGCAGAGGTGTGTCTGAGTCTATCATTTGCTTAATAAATGCACTTTAATACTGATAGAAATATATTTCAGTATGTATACGTGCTTCAAACTCAAGGTTGTATCACTACAGTCCCCCCTTTTGGAACTCATCGCCTGTCCACGGGGATGAGGTCCAACACGAAAGGATACCACCGAATGTCTCTGATCTTGATGTAATCCAGCAAGTGGAAAAAATCAAAAATTATAATCCCATAAAGTTTTTGGAAATCCCATACTGTTCGTAGGTAATCCCTTAGCGGAAAGCTTTTAATCCTTTGGAAAACAAAGTCTTATAATCCACAGCGGTAATTCCACAGCAGTAATTCCACCACGATTAGTTTTGTTGATTGATCAGCACCAATTGTTTTTATAATCAGCATGTAGAGGGGATCCCTTGATTGACGGAGAGGAGGCGACCCTTGGATGAAGGTTGAAGACCAGCGTTGGAGTAGCAGGTTCCCACATCAAAGGTTGCAGGCTGGTTGGTTTCCAGTCCGTGCCACTCTGGTTCTATGTGTCATGCATTTATGTGGTTTTAGGTGGGCTTATGATTGGGATTTTACATTAAGCCTTACCTATATGCACCTGGTATGTAAGCTATCATGGTTTAGATCAGCTACAATTACCAATTAAGGGTTGGAGCATGCATCAAAAGTTAAATATAGGGATCTACGTCTATAGAAGGTTCAGGAGGGCTTCTGTAACGAAGGCCTCTTCTTCCAAACTATTCCTCCATTCATTACTTAGTTTAGGTTAAACTAAAATAGAAAAAGAAAATATAGTTTGGTCTAAATGTCTGTTGTCCTTTAAGACGACGACGTAGGATTTGGTATTCCCTATAAATTTTGAAGTCTATGGCGAGACTCATCAAAATGAATAGATGATCTAGAATAGAATCGATCGAATCGGTTCAATTTAGAAATTGTGAGGTCAATGTAGTTTATGGTACCTTGAGTAGCTTTAAACTACCTTGCTCTTCGACGATTGAGATTTAACAAAACAAACTGCATGTTGGCATAGTTAAATCCATATCATTCATTAACCAATGTTAATACAAAACCTTTTTTGGCTGGGAGTGTTCAGAAAACAATACCAAACTTCAATAACAACAAAAATAGCAATTAAGCAACTAGAAAACAACGTTTTACTGTTTCGACTCACTGTGTCAAGATGGTCCTTATTTTAATGTGTGCAGATAAATCTTTACCTTCATCTAGCTGTGAGTCAATCAAACTAACCAGCTTTCTGGTTTAAGTGTTTCACTGTGTAATAAGTATTTCTATTCATAGGTACCTTCTCACAGGTTTTACCCCTAAATGAATTGTAAAAGTGAAATGCCCTCTTGCAGTGTTAACTTTAAATATAACTTATAGTTACTAACTAACCCAAACATGATTTCCGTCTTACTTACTCAAACGCTTTTTAAAAGATTTGAAATAAATGCAATATTCACACTAAAATGTTCCCAGGAAGCTGTTCCATCATGCCTTAAAAGAATGTTTTTCAGTTTCAGTGAAACTGTTTTGTTTCTGTGTTTTCACAGTTATCAGGAGTGAAAATAGGATTTCTTGTTATTTTAAATATTTTTTATTTAAAATAAACTGGAGTGCACAGAATAACTTTAAAAGATGTTGTTTTAAATTAAATGCAGAGTTTTTTGCATCTATTCTGTTAATGTTTCCTGTTCTTTCGTTTAAACCAGCAGATTGCAGGTTTTCAAAGCTTAAATTTACCACAATGTGACTGTAATTACTCTTCCTGGCCGCTATAGTGGCGCTGTTGACTAAGGCCGCGTTGACTACCTTTTTAGCATTTAGCCGTAGCGTTAAACTAAATCGGATAAACGTCAACTTTTGGGATGAGTTTTAGCCTGGATGTGACAATCGCCTAAACATACGTTCATTTAGGAAACGAATGCATTTGTTCAAGATGTTTGGAACAAGTTCTGTGAATTTTTAGATATAAAAAAAACGATCTTTTTCCTTTTTTTCTCTATCTGGGCCACGTCACTTCCGTTGACGTGTCGTTTGTGATGCCTTCATGGACTTTGACGTACCGTTGGAATTTTGTACGAACGGACTTTTCAATCGGTCTAAAACACTTGTAAATATCTCAAACACCGCGTTTAAACAGTTTCTGACGATATTTCATGCATAGAAACGAAACGAGCCCGATAGTCTGTCAGAATTGTGTGAACAAAACTGAAATTTGTCGACCAGCATCGCGTTTCACGTGATCCCTTTGAACCAATCACAGCACGTAAACAGATGTTAGCGTCAGCATAACTTCACAAACCTAGACTCTTTTTCAACTCATAAAACGCTAAAATTCACCACAAAAATTCCGTAAACGAATCGTTTCACATCAGAACAGTTTTACCAAGCTGCGCCCAGTAAAAATAGCAAAATAAATCTCGCCAAGACGGACTTTTTACCGTATCTGCAGCAACACGTCAGAGCTAACTGGACCGGGTCAGAACCAGATCCGACAGCTTCTTCAGACACAAAATGCTATTATTCCTGCTTAAAATGTAACGATACCATTCGACAGCAATTTTCAGATGAACCATGAAGCTCTTATAGGCACAGTTTTGACACGGCGGTCAAACGTAGATGCGCTTTTATCTGTGACACGTCAGCAAAGAGTCCAAACGACTCAGAACCAGAACCACACAGCAACATCAAATTTTAACCCAAAAACTTCAACAAACGTTTAAAAATTGAGTAAAGACAATTCCTCAGCTACAAGTGACATTAACCAGCAGTTTCCTGCAGCTTGACACACCCAGCCAAAAAACTACAGTATCATTTTTCAGAGTCTAAAAACTTGGACAAAATTATGCCAACATTCAAAGTACAGAAATATTAAATATCAATCTTTCAGAGACGTGTACGAGCCACCATTATGTAGTAATATAGGACGGGGTCAGTTTACTGATTTACCTATATTTTAGATGTATAAATTGGCAGGGTTTAGACTGACACAAAAATACATCATTAATTAAACGAGTTCTCTCTTTTTCAGCTTAATATCAATAATTCTATACCTTGACCAGATGTAATTCACAGGAAACGTTAAACTTATGTTGGAACAGCAGGACTGGTCCATTTATTTAACATAATCAATAAATTACATCACACATTATGTACCCCTGATAGCAAACGGATTCCGGACCGGATCCGTTCCGGATCTACCGTAGGATCCGAAACGGATGCTTAAAACGGATCCGGATCGGAGTCCACTTGCACAGCGGATCGGATCCGATTCGGATCCGAATCACAGATCCAGATCGGATATGGTCCGGACCCTATCCGGATCCGCTCATTAAAGAGGGTTTTTGGGTACATCCGGCCCGGATCCGTTTTGGACCCGTTCATGGAATGTTTCATCCGGCCCGGATCCGTTTTGGACCCGTTCATGGAATGCTTCATCCGGCCCACATCCGTTTATGTTACTCATATCGGAGGTGGACTAATTTGGTCCAGAACCTTTATTTATCATGAATTGAGAGAAGTAGCTAAAAACTTGTATACCAGCTCCAAAAAGACTCCATACATCTAACCAGTTTAACATTGAACACATGAAAATAATTTATTGTGAAGCTGCAAAAGACCTAAAATTGGGTTCTGAGTAAATTTACAGTTGTGAGGCTGCACAATGGCGCAGTTAGTAGTGCTGTTGCAGGTGTTAAAATCCCAGCCAGATGTCTTTCTGCATGTGTTTGCATGTTCTCCGTGTACATGCATGGGTTCTCTAGGTACTTCATCTCGTCTGTTATCCACAAACTATGCTGTACTGTTCTCCCTACTCTATACCAGGACAAAACTAAGCCCCTTTTTTCATTTATCAAGACTTTAAAGTTTTCACTTTTTAACCCAGGAAAGTTAGTTAACAGAACTCAAAAATTTAAGTACAAGATGAGACATTTTTAAAGGTAACAAAAATCAATTTTTATTAATTTGTTGCCCTTGATCTAAGTACAGAATACATGTACGGTACTCAGAAATGTTGACTTTGTATTAATCAAAGCACATGAAACAAAACTTACAAAAAATCTCAAGCAGCTGATAATGTTTAAATACATCAAGTAGAACAAACTTGAAATGACTACACTGTTAAAATAAATAGGGTGGTTAAACTTAAAACCTTGAGTTCAAAAGCTGCCTTAAAAACAAGTTAACGCAACTTCAAATGTTTTTTTTCCAACTTAGGATGGCAAGCTAGAAAAGTAGCCCAATTTATGATGTCATTGTTTAAATATGATACCATAAGTTGAAATGACTAACTATAGAACATTATTCATTCTCCAAAAATTAAGTACTGGTACTCTTGTCAAGTAAAATTACAATCATATTCTATTTGAACTCAAATAACTAAGTTATACCCTTGTTTAATTAATGTTTACCGGTACTTGTTGTATGAACTTCATACTCTGAGTTTAAACAACTTGCAAAGTTACACTATCCATTCATAAAAACTTGTTTTCATTTGTTAAAGTAACAAACAATTACTGTATACCCGATATATACTTTCAACTCTCATGTTAAAGTTAAACTGACATACCAATTCCCTTTTTGAATTCATTTAACTCAAGATTTTAAGGCAGCAATTGAACTTAAAAAAGCAATTTAAGTAAACTAACATTTCCAAATATTGTTCCCTGTCTCCACTAAGAATGCCAAGTTCACCATTTTCCTAAAAATAATTACACAAAATATGCTTCCATTTCAAATATGAAATGTTAATTTTTATCTTTCTCTATCAAATTTTTATCTTTCTCTATCAAATACAGATGAGACCAGCCTTAAATCAAGTGTAAAAGAAAACATTTGTCCAAGACAAGCAGAAGTGTTGACATTGATTGGAGGACCGAAACTGACAAATAAAAACAGAAATACCATATGTATATACAGCATATATATATGTGCACTTAAAAGGCTCCAATTAATTAAGAACTTTGTTTGTTTTATAAATTTAATAGACCATCTATAATGTCCATATTTTTAACACAATTTACAGTTTACTGTACACTGTACTATAAAAAAGAGAAGAAAATGTCCTTACTTTTATGGAAGGGGTGTTGCAAGGGAGGGAGAAAGGCTTATTGGGAGGGAGTTGCAGAAGTTGCAGGTGAGTGAGGAAGGGCAGGTGAGTCCAAAATGGCAGCTGAGGTGGAGGGGCAAGTGATGCAGAAGGTGATGTTGATACTGGTGCAGGTGAGTGAGGAGGGGCAAGTGAGTCCAAAATGGCAGCTGAGGTGAAGGGGCAAGTGATGCAGAAGGTGATGTTGATGCTGGTTCAGGTGAGTGAGGAGGGGCAGGTGAGTCCAAAATGGCAGCCGAGGTGGAAGGGCAAGTGATGCAGAAGGTGATGTTGATACTGGTGCAAGTGAGTGAGGAGGGGCAGGTGAGTCCAGAAAGGCATCTGAGGTGTAGGGTACTGGTGATGCAGAAGGTGCTGGTGAGTGAAGAGAGACAAGCGAGTCAGGAGAGGCAGCCGAGTTATATAAAAAAGAAACAAAAAAAGAAAAGAAAATGTCATTACCTTTATGGAGGAGCAGATGATGCAGAAGGTGCTGGTGAGTGAAGAGGGACAGGTGAGTCAGGAGAGGCAGCCGAGTTATATAAAAATGAAATAAAATAAAAAGAAAAGAAAATGTCTTTACCTTTATGGAGGAGCAGGTGATGCAGAAGGTGCTGGTGAGTGAAGAAGGACAGGTGAGTCAGGAGAGGCAGCTGAGTTATATAAAAAAGAAATTAAAAAAAGAAAATGTCTTTACCTTTATAGAGCAGGTGATGCAGAAGTACTGGTGATTCTGGTACTGTGGGTGAAGAGGGACATGCGAGTCAGGAGAGGCAGCCGATTTATATAAAAAAAGAAACAAAAAAAGAAAATAAAATGTCGTTACCTTTATGGAGGGGCAGATGATACAGAAGGTACTGGTGAGTGAAGAGGGACAGGTGAGTCAGGAGAGGCAGCCGAGTTATATAAAAATGAAATAAAATAAAAAGAAAATGTCTTTACCTTTATGGAGGAGCAGGTGATGCAGAAGGTGCTGGTGAGTGAAGAGGGACAGGTGAGTCAGGAGAGGCAGCCGAGTTATATAAAAAAGAAATAAAAAAAAGAAAATGTCTTTACCTTTATAGAGCAAGTGATGCAGAAGTGCTGGTGATTCTGGTACTGTGGGTGAAGAGGGACATGTGAGTCAGGAGAGGCAGCCGAGTTATATAAAAAAAGAAACAAAAAAAGAAAAGAAAATGTCGTTACCTTTATGGAAGGGCAGATGATGCAGAAGGTGCTGGTAAGTGAAGAGGGACAGGTGAGTCAGGAGAGGCAGCTGAGTTATATAAAAAAGAAATTAAAAAAAGAAAATGTCTTTACCTTTATAGAGCAGGTGATGCAGAAGGTGCTGGTGATTCTGGTACTGTGGGTGAAGAGGGACATGTGAGTCAGGAGAGGCAGCCGAGTTATATAAAAAAAGAAACAAAAAAAGAAAAGAAAATGTCGTTACCTTTATGGAAGGGCAGATGATGCAGAAGGTGCTGGTAAGTGAAGAGGGACAGGTGAGTCAGGAGAGGCAGCTGAGTTATATAAAAAAGAAATTAAAAAAAGAAAATGTCTTTACCTTTATAGAGCAGGTGATGCAGAAGGTGCTGGTGATTCTGGTACTGTGGGTGAAGAGGGACATGTGAGTCAGGAGAGGCAGCTGAGTTATATAAAAAAGAAACAAAAAAATAAAAGAAAATGTCTTTACCTTTATGGAGGGGCAGATGATGCAGAAGGTGCTGGTGAGTGAAGAGGGACATGTGAGTCAGGAGAGGCAGCCGAGTTATATAAAAATGAAATAAAGAAAATGTCTTTACCTTTATGGAGGAGCAGGTGATGCAGAAGGTGCTGGTGAGTGAAAAGGGACAGGTGAGTCAGGAGAGGCAGCAGTTATATAAAAAAAAAAAAGAAAAAAAAAAGAAAATGTCTTTACCTTTAAAGAGCAGGTGATGCAGAAGGTGCTGGTGATTCTGGTACTGTGGGTGAAGAGGGACATGTGAGTCAGGAGAGGCAGCTGAGTTATATAAAAAAGAAATAAAAAAAAAGAAAAGAAAATGTCGTTACCTTTATGGAGGAGCAGGTGATGCAGAAGGTGCTGCTACAGGTGAGTGAGGAGGGGCAGGCGAGTCCAGAAAGGCAGCCGAGGTGGGGCTCCCAGATCTGCTATACTCTTGGGCACGCGCCCAGCCTGAGCAAAGACGAACGCTTGATAAATTACTGTCAAATTCAGAATACAGTTTAATGTGTAATATAATCTTAATTTAATCTTTAATCTAAATAAATGGCATTCTTTACAATAAATAAACTATACTAACAATAATAAAAATCGTAATAAATACAATAACAGTCAGAACCAGACCAATAAGCAGCAATAGACAGTTTACAATCTAACTAATCAAAAAAGGCATTCAATACAGGATCAACTGGACTTTATTTTCTTTATTTCTGCAACAAATAAAGTCCAGTTGATCCTGTATCGAACGCCTTTTTTTGATTTTATCATGTCCTGGACGACTGAGAATCTTCACCAGCAAATCTAACTACGTAATATTAAGTTTTTGTCCAAAAAGACCAACTTGTCCACATTTTCTGCTAAAAGCACAGATCTAGTTGCAGTGAATATCTCCAGTGGTGGAGAAAATCATCTCAATAACAACAGTAGCAGCAGTGTGGCTGTATTTTTCTTCATTACTCACAACAAGCTCTTCTTGGACCTGCTCCCACCTGTCCCTGGAAAAGTTCAGAGTTCAGTCATCACAGACTTCTTTGCTGCAGGTGATCTGGCAAATTTCCTTGAAGCGGAAGAAGTCAACTGCTATCTCTGTCCCAGACTGGAATTAAAACACAAAGAGGTAAAAAAAAAAAAAAGTTAATAAGATTCTAATTTTAAGTTAAAAAGATTAGAACTTCTTTCGGCTTTTCCCTTTTCAGGGGTCGCCACAGCGAGTCATCTTCTTCCACTTCACTCTGTCCTCTGCATCCCCTTAAGCTTTTTCTTGGCTTATTTAAAATAAAGAAAATGCAATATTGGAAAGGATTAAAAAAACAAGCTAAAACATTTAGTGAGAGCAGTATAAAAATAACTTTACATTTACATCAACTGTACAGCTGCAATAATTTAGTGAATGATTAGTTGCCAATTGTTAAGCACCTATTTTAATTGTTTTGAGACATTATTTTAGATGAAAGCATCATTGATAAAGACAGAATTTGTCAAGATACAAACTTGGTTTAAAATAAATAAATTATCATTAAATCTAGAGAAAACTAATTACATGATATTCGGTAATAGAAAGAAAACTGTCGATGTTCCACTCAAAATTGAGGATGTTGAGATTTGTAGAGTGAATGAGGTGAAGTTTTTGGGTGTTATCATTGATGACAAACTGACATGGAAACAACACATAAATTCTGTAAGAATAAAAATAGCTAAATCGATAGCAGTACTGTACAAAGTCAGAGACCTATTGAATGATAAAGCTCTGTATTTGTTGTATAACACAATCATTGTTCCACACTTAATCTATTGTATTGATGTTTGGGGGAATGCGTGTAAAACAATCACAAAGCCTATTTTTGTATTACAGAAAAGAGCTGTAAGAATTATCACTAGAAAGCATTACCGTCATCCATCAAGTACATTATTTTATCAACTAAAATTACTGAAGTTCCATGATTTGGTAGACTATAATATTTTATCAGTTATGTATAGAGCTCAAAATAATGCATTACCTTTAAATATCCAAATGCACTTTGTTAAAAGACAAAGTTGTTATAATCTTAAGGGAACAGAGTTGTTTGTAAAACCACAATTCAGAACCAGTTTGAAGGGACGTTCTACCTCAATTCAGGGAATTAGATTATGGAATGGCTTGGAGAATGTAGTTAAAAATGCCAAGTCAATGTTTACATTTAAAAAAATGATCAAAACAAATATGTTAAAAAAATATATGTGAAATAACGTAATGTGTATTGTATTAGTTAGAAAATTAGAAAGTGTTAGTCATTTTGTACTGTATTAGTATTAGTTAGAAAACTAAAAAGAATTAGTCATTTTGTACTGTTGGTTGAAGAATATTATTGTTTAACCTGATTGTTGGAAAAAGTTGGTTGAAGATTATTATTGTTTACATGGTTTGACTACTGTTGTTTAATCTGATTGTTGGAGATAAGGGGCAGATATAATAAGATTTATTCTTCTTTCTGCCACCTTTCATTTTTTTACATTGTGTACACTATCATTATGAGATTGCCTTGTATTGTTTCTTTTGTAAAAAAATGAACAAATTTAATAAACATAATAAACATAAACATGAAAGCATCATATGTTCAGATTCTAGTCTCCAACAGTTTCTGGTTTTATTTCTGAAAAAGTAAATACTGAGCCACTAATCAATTAATGCAGAAAATAAACCAATATTAAAATCAAATTAAAAATAGTTGCTGCATTAAAGGTCAAATCAATGAGTACCGTGCTTTCTGTTTTTTGATTAATACTAGAGTACAGCAAGAGATCAACAACTTCAATCAAAAGACAATGTTTTAACTGTTTCATAACATTTGACATTGAAAAGTAAAACGTGTTACATTAACCATAAAACCAGTTCTAAATGGGCACAACTTACAATAGTTTCTCTTTAACATTAAGCAAGGACACTGGTCCATTTGTGTATTTGGTCATATGGGCTAAACACCTACAGAGCAGCTTTTAAAGAATCATTTTGAAACAAAAAAACAAACAAGCTTTGAACTCCAGGGGAGATGCATTAAATACAACTCTTCATCAAGTCATTCTTGAGAGTTTGTAACCAGGCCGACAGTTTACCATCTTCTAGACCAGGTAAAATCTTCTGAACACATTCAAAAGTGTTTGTAAGTGCTTTGAGATACCTGAGGTGAGCCCAAACAGCAGGAAGGCATCCACACATCTGGGACAGCTGACAATGATGTCACTTTCAATGAACATTCCAACTTTCACAGGCTGGTAACAAAGTTCATGCTCGCAGTGAACTGGATTTGTGTCATGGTCACTGGTGATGGTAACAAGGGCCACTGCAACATCTCCATCAGCTCTGGCTCATCCTAAAAAGAATGAAAGAGATTATCAGAATCAAATGCTTTATAACAGTTTGACTTTATTATTTAATGTCCTTTTCTAATAGTTTTATTTCAGTAAATCCATTCAAACAGTGAAACTTGTATATTATATTAATTCATTACACACAGACTGATATAGTTCAAGTGTTTATTTCTTTTAATGTTGATGGTTATAACTAATGAAAACCCTAAATTCAGTATCTCAGAAAATTGGGATATTACTTAAGACCACTGGGGAAAAAATAGGATTTTTAGAAATGTTGGCCAACTAAAAAGTATGAACATGAAAAGTATGAACATGAAAACTATGAGCATGAAAAGTATGGCCATTAGGCATGTAACGGTATTAATGGATTTACCGAACCGTTTCGGTACAGCACGTTCGGTTCGGTCCACCTGCGTACCGTTTCGGTTATTTTTTTCACTCATTGAACGTTAATATATGCGCCGCGGAACAAAATTTCCTGGGCGCGTTTCAGCACGGAGCTATTATCGCGACGCACGCGCAGCATTATTAGCCATTAGCTGCTCGCTCTGGTCTCCTGTTTGTGAACGTTATGGCTTTCTTGTTAAAAGACGAGCGCACACGCAGCTTGTGTGGACATTCATGAAGACTCTGCAGCAGCTGCGTGAGTGACGCAGCTCTCTGCGCGCGCTGGAAACTACGTCATCGGAATGTGAACAGAAACATCAGCTGTTGCAGAAACACCGCTAAAAGCAGCTGCATTTAAACAACTTTTATCAGGTAATCAGAGCGGTCCAGAGCAATAACACAAACTGTATGAGTTTTTAACAGAAACATCAGCTGTTGCAGAAACACCGCTAAAAGCAGCTGCATTTAAACAACTTTTATCAGGTAATCAGAGCGGTCCAGAGCAATAACACAAACTGTATGAGTTTTTAAAGATCTGAATCTAGTCTGAATGTTTTTTATGCGCAGTTGATCCTTGCTATGAGACATCCATCACGTCAACACTTCAGTCAAAAAGTTCAGCTCTTTATGAAAAAACTCAAACTGATTGTGAACAAGTCCTGGAGCTGATTTAAGCCCTGCCCTGAGATTCAACCGTTCAAGAGGTAATAATAAATTCAATTTATACCGCACTTTTCATTAATAAAAATCTCAAAGTGCTACAACAATAAAACAAGTGATAAAATCAATAATGATATCAACTAAGATTAAAGACAGAATCATGTGGAGGCAGAATAGGCCTGCTTAAAAAATAAATAAATAATTAAAACAAGTGATAAAATCAAGTAAAATCAATAATACTATCAACCAAGATCAAAGATAAAATCATGTGGAGGCAGAATAGGCTTGCTTAAACAGGGTTTATGCAGGAATAATGAAGTTAATTTCAATACCTTTTCAAGACTTTTTAAAGACCTTCCAAAATAAATTCAAGACCTTATCGTCACTTTACAAAACTGCTGTTGTTTTCAATTAAATCTGTGAATCTCAAACCTACAACAGAACTGAGATACAGTAGAAAGGAAAAAGTTAAAAAGAAGAAACTGAACCACGACTAGGTTTAGGAAAATATAGCTTAGGTTACAACAAGACTCGTAGCTATTTTAAAGTAACTTGGTTGAACAATGCGAATAAGAAATAAACACAGTAATCATTACATGTGCCTCAGTGCAGTTGCTTTGCATTCCAGCAACTCTTCAGTTTGCACCAGCTCACTGAGTTTTTCTTTACGTCTCCTTCTCAAGACATTGGACTTGGTGATCAGTTGGGCCATTAAAGAACCTGACTTTCCCTCTGCCTGCTCTGCCAACTGATCTGCATCTTTTTGCAGAGAATCGCACACCTCTTGTAGAACTTTTCTCTTTTTTTTAGCTCTTCTAACTCAGCTTCAGCGTTTATGCCCATCGAGGCTTTGCTCATCTTTTTTTTTTACAAAATGTACAACAAGCCTCGCGGTTATTCTCGGCGACAGGCCTAAGCCATTCTTGAAAATCAGGCATCTTCAACCAGGAGTCCGAAAACTTAAATTTACCCATTGTTCTCACGGTCTCGCGGCAACTTACTCGAACACACAGACTCAACTTGGAGATAAAGCAGCCGTGCATGCGCACAAGATAGGCCTAGCCGTAAAGGCTGTTGTAACCTGACACCCTAAATTTGTGCGAAGCGGTTTCCGAATCATCCGCGGTGAGGAAAACAAATATTAGTCATACATACTTTTTGCTGTCAAATTATTTAAAGCTAGAATAACAGCAAAAAAAAATAATACCTCATCAAATCGCTTTCAAGACTTTTTAATACTTTTCAAGACCCTTAATTTTCCCAAAATTGATTTATCAACTTTTAATAACTTTCAAGACCCTGCATATACCCTGTTAAAAAGAAAAGTCTTTAAACCGCTTTTAAAGTCAACCAGTGACTGTGGAGCTCTCAGGTAGTCAGGGAGGGAGTTCCATAGGCGGGGGGCAGCCACACAGAATGCCCGGTCTCCCATGGTCCTTAATTTGGTTCGTGGAATGTGAAGTAGATTACTGTTCTGTGATCGTAGAGACCGGGTGGATGAATATGGTGCAAGAATGTCCTTTAGATAGTCAGGTGAAGTTCCGTGTAAGCATTGATGTGTAATGAGAGCAGTTTTGTATTGAATTCTGTAGGTGACAGGAAGCCAATGGAGGTTATGGAGAATGGGTGTAATATGTTCAAATTTACAAACTCTCAATAAAATCCTTGCTGCACTGTTTTGAATATATTGAAGCTTCTGAAGATTTTTGCCAGGGATTCCAATAAGGTATTGTTCTTTTATTATAATTATTATTTATAATTTATTATTATTTAAAATCATAATCTTATTAACTTATTTTTTTTACCTCTGTTTTATTTCCAGTATTTCCAGTTACAGAGGTAGCATATCTCTTCCACTTCAGGGAAATACACCAGAGATCACCTGCTGCAGCTAAGAAGTGTGTGATGACTGAACTGAACTCTGGTTGTGAGTAATGAGGACAAATACAGCCACACTGCTGCTACTGGACAAAAACTTGATTAGTTAGATTGTAAACAGTCTGTTGCTGCTTATTGTTCTGGTTCTGACTGTTATTGTATTTATTAAGATTTTTATTATTGTTAATATAGTTTATTTATTGTAGAGTGCTGTTTATTTAAAATATCATACATCCAAATGGATCACTTTTATTTATTACTAGAATACAATACAAACATTTTTGGCACATTTTCAAAATAAACATTTTGTAAGTCTTTATTTTGTCTTTATTTTTTTTTGTACCGAAAATAAACCGAAAATAAACCGAACCGAGCCCTCCTTGTAGTTGAACCGAACCGAAATGTGATTTTAGCGTATCGTTACACCCCTAATGACCATGTACAGCATCAATACTTACCGTAGTTGTTGCTCTTTTTGTCTGGATTACTGCAGCAATGCGTCGTGGCATGGAGTCGATCAGTCTGTGCCACTGCTCATATGAGCCCAGGTTATTCTTGCAGATTAAATTTTCCAACAGGACTTGGCACCTGCACACCGTGCCAAAGCTACAAGTACTTGGTTTAAGGACCATGGTATCCCTGTTCTTAAATGACCAGCAAACTCGCCTGACCGTAACTCCACAGAAAATCTATGGAGTATTGTGAAGAAGATGCGATACATCAGACCCAACAATTCAGAAGAGCTGAAGGCCACTATCAGAGCAACCTGGGCTATCATAACACCTGAGCAGTGACACAGACTGATGGACTCCATGCCACACCACATTGCTGCAGTAATCCAGGCAAAAAGAGCAACAACTAAGTATTGATGCTGTAAATGCTCATACTTTTCATGTTCATACTTTTAAGTTGGTCAACATTTCTAAAAATATATATATATTTTTTTTTTAGTCTTAAGTAATATTCTAATTTTCTGAGATATCGAATTTAGGGTTTTCATTAGTTGTCAGTTATAATCATCAACATTAGAAGAAATAAACATTTGAAATATATCAGTCTGTGTGTAATGAATGAATATATTATACAAGTTACACTTTTTGAAAGGAATTAATGAAATAAATCAACCTTTTCATGATACAGTATTCTAATTGTATGACCAGCACCAGTATGTCAATGAACAGTATAAATCCTGAGAAAAGACCAGTCATCAATTCAGTTTGTCACAACTTAAAGGTCCACTGACATGATTTTTTTGACTATTCATCAAATTGCTCAAAATGTATATATATTATCATTTAAATATGTTCGTTTTTGCAAACAAAATGATAAATCCCTTTAATTTTGCTTTAAAAGTGATTTTGAACTTCAAGCCGTGTTTAATCATGGGAAATCCGATTACACGCGGACGCACCATCTGTGACGTAGTATGAGGCAGAGGGCTCTGGTCTCTTTAATAGCGGACAATTTAAAACACGACAAATTTAGCAATCTATGTGAAGATTTGAGCTATTTGTCTTCATTTTGGGAAGCAGAAAATAGTTTGGATGATGAAACAAGAAACAACAGGATCTAATTTAGGTCTGATGCTGTATCAGACTTACCTTCATGTCATGCTTCATCATCAGACTCTTCAGAAGATGACTGAGCCTGCCCATAACAGTCACCAGCCAGACTGTCATGTCCAAGGTCACACTGTCATCCTACAGTCAGTCGATTTTCTGTAGTCGTCCGTTATCAGTTGAAGTCGCTTCTGTACATCTGCACGAGTTCTCCGTCTTATGGTGGAGTTGGTGACGGGTGTAGTCTTTCTATTCATCTAAAATAAAAAGTTCAGAAACAAGAAGTGAGTTGTGGAAAGAGGAACATTATTTTGTTCATATTATTACAGATTACATTACATTACATTATTATGTAATAGTG
>JBBPBX010031288.1:11355-34631 GCA_038048925.1 Garcialebias charrua | reverse complement strand
AGATAGAACAGTTTGAATAATCTAGGGGGCGCTATGGAGTTATATGTTAAACCACAATATCAATGTGTCCACAAGGGCTCACTGATTATTCACAATAAATTTGGTTCAGATCGGATGATGTATCACTGAGATATAACTATAGAAATAATGTAGGGGGCGCACTTGAGTCAAATGTTAGCCCACCATATCAATGTGTCCACAAGGTCTCACTGATGATACACAATAAATCTGGTTCAGATCGGATGATGTCTCACTGAGATATAACAGTTTGAATAATCTAGGGGGCGCTATGGAGTTATATGTTAAACCACAATATCAATGTGTCCACAAGGGCTCACTGATTATTCACAATAAATTTGGTTCAGATCGGATGATGTATCACTGAGATATAACTATAGAAATAATGTAGGGGGCGCACTTGAGTCAAATTTAGCCCACCTTGTCAATGTGTCCACAAGGGCTCATTGATGATACACAATAAATCTGGTTCAGATCAGATGATGTCTCACTGAGATATAACAGTTTGAGTAATCTAGGGGGCGCTCTGGAGTCATATGTTAAACCACAATATCAATGTGTCCACAATGTCTCACTGATGATACACAATAAATCTGGTTCAGATCGGATGATGTATCACTGAGATATAACTGTAGTAATAATATAGGGGGCACTATGGAATAAAAATTTACATACCATTATCAATGTGTGTCGACGTGTTCACTGATAAAGCACAATAAATCTCGTACAGATCAGATAATGTATCACTGAGATATAACTGTAATAATAATATAGGGGGCGTTATGGAGTAAAAATTTACATACATTATCAATGTGTGTCGAAGTGTTCACTGATAAAGCACAATAAATCTCGTGCAGATCGGATAATGTATCACTAAGATATAACTGTAGTAATAATACAGGGGGCGCTATGGAGTAAAAATTTACATACCATTATCAATGTGTGTAGAAGTGTTCACTGATGAATCATAATAAATCTCGTGCAGATCGGATAATGTATCACTAAGATATAACTGTAGTAATAATATAGGGGGCGCTATGGAGTAAAAATTTACATAACATTATCAATGTGTGTCGAAGTGTTCACTGATAAAGCATAATAAATCTCGTGCAGATCGGATGATGTATCACTGAGATATAACTATAGAAATAATGTAGGGGGCGCACTTGAGTCAAATGTTAGCCCACCATATCAATGTGTCCACAAGGGCTCACTGATGATGCACAATAAATCTGGTTCAGATCGGATGATGTATCACTGAGATACAACAGTTTGAATAATCTAGGGGGCGCTATGGAGGCTATTTGCTAATTAGCATAAACACCTGTTCAAGGGGTGGGTAATGATCGATCATAATGATTTTGGTACTCCTCAGATCAAATCTGTGGAGTTTAGAACCAAACGTATGGTGACGGCGTTACGTCTTACTTCGCCACGTCACCACGCCCACTTGCTCCACCCAAAACGAACAGTGCTGGAAAGCTTGTTACACCACCATGTCTTCGGTGACTGAATACAATGTCACGTTGATTAGGTAACAGGGATCCGATATGGACCGTTCAACGTAAAACTTTACACTTCCTGTTGTCAGGGGGCGTGGCTTAAGTGATGTCATGATTTGACCATACAGTTTTGCAGGGGACCGGATGTGGGTCAATCACTGAAGGTTTGATGTATTAGACAGTTTTCGTGTAAGAGCTGTAAGCGTTTCGTTTTTCATGGCGAGATGTCCAACTTTGAGGTCTGGCCCCGCCCCTTCAGCATGCATGAAAACGCACAGTTTTGATAACATTTGTTCCCCCGTGCCTTATGAAGAAACTGACCAAGTTTGAACCAAATCGAGCGAAATTCATAGGAGGAGTTCGTTCAAATGCGGAGGCTGTAAACGGCCAAAAAGGGGTGAAAATTTGGTCATCGTTCCAAAATGGCCGCCTTACCATTTATTGTACAACATTGGTGCCAGAGGGTTTTCTGTGCATCTTGGTGAGTTGGACAAGTGTACCAAATTTCATGATTCTACGTCAAACTAAGGTCAATGCGGAGGGTATTTTGAATATTTCTAGGGGGCGCTCTTGAGCCGTTTCTGTAGCAAATTGCTAATTAGCATAAACACCTGTTCAAGGGGTGGGCAATGATCGATCATACTGATACTGGTACTCCTCAAATCAAATCTGTGGATTTTAGATCCAAACGTATGGTGATGGCGTTACGTCTTACTTCGCCATGTCGCCACGCCCACTTGCTCCACCCAAAACGAACAGTGCTGGAAAGCTTGTTACACCAACATGTCTTTAGTCACTGGACACAATGTCACGCTGATTAGGTAACACGGGTCCGATATGGACCTTTCAAAGTAAAACTTTACACTTCCTGTTGTCAGGGGGCGTGGCTTAAGTGATGTCATATTAGACTCTTTTCGTGTAAGAGCTGTAAGCGTTTCGTTTTTCATGGCGAGATGTCCAAATTTGATGTCTGGCCCCGCCCCTTCAGCATTCATGAAAACGCACAATTTTGATACTGTTTGTTCCCCCTTGCCTTATGAAGAAACTGGCCAAGTTTGAACCAAATCGAGCGAAATCCCTAGGAGGAGTTCGTTCAATTGCGGAGGCTGTTAACGGCCAAAAAGGTGTAAAAATTTGGTCATCATTCCAAAATGGCCGCCTTACCATTTATCGTACAACGTTGGTGCCAGAGGGTTTTCTGTGCATCTTGGTGAGTTGGACAAGTGTACCAAATTTCACGATTCTACGTCAAACTAAGTCAATGCGGAGGGTATTTTGAATATTTCTAGGGGGCGCTCTTGAGCCGTTTCTGTAGCAAATTGCTAATTAGCATAAACACCTGTTCAAGGGGTGGGCAATGATCGATCATACTGATACTGGTACTCCTCAAATCAAATCTGTGGATTTTAGATCCAAACGTATGGTGATGGCGTTACGTCTTACTTCGCCATGTCGCCACGCCCACTTGCTCCACCCAAAACGAACAGTGCTGGAAAGCTTGTTACACCAACATGTCTTTAGTCACTGGACACAATGTCACGCTGATTAGGTAACACGGGTCCGATATGGACCTTTCAAAGTAAAACTTTACACTTCCTGTTGTCAGGGGGCGTGGCTTAAGTGATGTCATGATTTGACCATTCAGTAATGCAGGGGACCGGATGTGCGTCAATCACTGAAGGTTTGATGTATTAGACTCTTTTCGTGTAAGAGCTGTAAGCGTTTCGTTTTTCATGGCGAGATGTCCAACTTTGATGTCTGGCCCCGCCCCTTCAGCATTCATGAAAACGCACAATTTTGATATTGTTTGTTCCCCCGTGCCTTATGAAGAAACTGGCCAAGTTTGAACCAAATCGAGCGAAATCCCTAGGAGGAGTTCGTTCAATTGCGGAGGCTGTAAACGGCCAAAAAGGTGTAAAAATTTGGTCATCATTCCAAAATGGCCGCCTTACCATTTATCGTACAACGTTGGTGCCAGAGGGTTTTCTGTGCATCTTGGTGAGTTGGACAAGTGTACCAAATTTCACGATTCTACGTCAAACTAAGTCAATGCGGAGGGTATTTTGAAATTTTCTAGGGGGCGCTCTTGAGCCGTTTCTGTGGCGATTTTTGCCACGCCCCCAAAATATGTAATTTTTCACCAGTCCTGACGAGTCCGCCAAATTTGGTGAGTTTTCGTATATGATAAAGCCTCCAAAAGGCCACTTCTTTGGGGGGAAGAAAAAAAATAATAATAATAATAAACACTACAATTACAATAGGTCCTTGCAGCGCTTCGCTGCTTCGGGCCTAATAAACACTACAATTACAATAGGTCCTTGCAGCGCTTCGCTGCTTCGGGCCTAATAAACACTACAATTACAATAGGTCCTTGCAGAGCTTCGCTGCTTCGGGCCTAATAAACACTACAATTACAATAGGTCCTTGCAGCGCTTCGCTGCTTCGGGCCTAATGAATTCAATTTATAACGCGCTTTTCATTAGTGAAAATCTCAAAGCGCTACCTGACAGGTGAAGTTACATGCTTGGTTCCCGATCATGAATATCTGCACGGACAGTGTGAGAGCAATGTTTTTATAGTGCACGCTTATCAGACAGAGGCGAGGTCAAGACGTCTCAGCTTCCCAGCTCAGACTCAGAGGAGTTATTATCAGGTGCGCCTGCAGGCTCCTCTCTGAGAGGAAAACAACTCTCTAACTCACACACATTAATGTAACATTAGTTAGTGACAAACATTCATAAACCTTGACTTAAATAACACCCCTGACAGCATGCTTAACCACACCATGTTTTCTTAACTGTGTGGTGCAGAGCGCCCATTGAAACAAACCACCATTCACACTCTCACTCATAGGGACAATTTAGTTACCAATGAAGCTAACAGGCATGTTTGTTTGTTTTTTCTGTGCAAGGTAACTTGACTATGCAACCTGTTCCTCTCATCATTTAAAAACAAAGTTGACACTATCAGATCTCAGCTCCACAACCTCCCTGATCTTATGTGTGCCATCTACCCGTCTGCTTTCTGGGACCCTGAGCAGCTTTGATGAAGTCGTTCAGAGTGAGGTGGAGACCATCCTCAAGAAAATGAAGCCTTCATCCTGCGCCCTGGATCCCTTCCCTCGTCTCTCATAAAAACCAATCACTCTGCAATAAGCCCATTAATCACACAAATAATAAACAAGTCTCTACAATCTGGTCATGTTCCACTGCCTCTAAAAACTGCCATCATTAGGCCTCCATCCATCCATCCATTTTCTTCCGCTTATCCGGGGTCGGGTCGCGGGGGTAGCAGCCTAAGTAGGGAGGCCCAGACTTCCCTCTCCCCAGCCACATGGAGCAGCTCCTCTGGGGGAATCCCAAGGCGTTCCCAGGCCAGCCGAGAAACATAGTCCCTCCAGCGTGTCCTGGGTCTTCCTCTGGGTCTCCTCCCGGTGGGACATGCCCGGAACACCTCACCAGGGAGGCGTCCAGGAGGCATCCTAACCAGATGCCCGAGCCACCTCAACTGGCTCCTCTCGATGTGGAGAAGCAGCGGCTCTACTCCGAGTCCCTCCCGGATGACTGAGCTTCTCACCCTATCTCTAAGGGAGAGTCCAGACACCCTGCGGAGAAAACTCATTTCAGCCGCTTGTATCCGAGATCTCGTTCTTTCGGTCACAACCCAAAGCTCATCAGGCCTCTTCTGAAAAAATCTAATTTAGATCCCGACATTTTTTCTAATTACCGCCCAATTTCCCACCTCCCATTTCTGTCCAAAGTGCTGGAGAAAACAGTTGCTGCTCAGCTGCAGGACCACCTACAGCAACACTCTCTGTATGAGAAGTTCCAGTCTGGATTCAGAGCAGCTCACAGTACTGAGACTGCACTGCTGAGAGTAACAAATGATGTCCTCATGGCTGCTGACACTGGTTCTCCCTCCATCCTTGTCCTCCTTGACCTCACTGCAGCCTTCGACACTGTGGACCATAATATCCTCCTCCACCGTCTTCATGTGGAGGTCGGTCTCTGTGACACTGTCCTGGACTGGTTCAAATCTTTCCTCTCCGATAGGCTGGAATGTGTTAGCCTTGGCAATGCCACTTCCCAGACAGTCGGTGTCTCCTGTGGTGTCCCTCAGGGGTCAGTTCTGGGGCCCCTGCTGTTTTCCCTCTACATGCTGCCTTTAGGTCAAATTATTAATCAGTTCAACATTTCTTTTCACTGCTATGCCGACGACACACAGCTTTACATCAGGACTGGAACATCATCATCATCCCTATCTCCGTCTTCACTCACTGTTCTCTCTGCCTGCCTGGAGGAAATAAAGGCATGGATGAATCAGAACTTTCTTCAATTAAACTGCTCGAAGACTGAGGCCATATTGATTGGCACCCCTCACCAGATACAAACATCAACTTTAACAACAATCTCCTTCTCTGGTCAAGACATCCCCCTCTCCACCTCTGTTACAAATCTTGGAATAAAAATGGACTCTCATCTTACATTTGAAAATCACATTAAGCATCTGTTTAAAACCTGCTTCTTCCATCTTCGAAACATCTCCAGACTTCGCCCATCTCTGACTTTTCCTGATGCTGAGAAACTCGTCCATGCCTTTGTCTCCTCCAGGCTCGACTACTGCAACTCCCTGTTTATTGGTATCCCTGGCAAAAACCTTCAGAAACTTCAATACATTCAAAACAGTGCAGCAAGGATTCTGTTGAGAGTTCGTAAATTTGAACATATTACACCCATTCTCCATAACCTCCATTGGCTTCCTGTCACCTACAGAATTCAGTACAAAACTGCTCTCATTACCCATCAATGCTTGCACGGCACTTCACCTGACTATCTAAAGGACATTCTTGCACCATATTCATCCACCCGGTCTCTACGATCACAGAACAGTAATTTCCTTCATATTCCTCGGACCAAATTGAGGACCATGGGAGACCGAGCATTCTGTGTGGCTGCCCCCCGCCTGTGGAACTCCCTCCCTGACGACCTGAGAGCTCCACAGTCACTGGTTGACTTTAAAAGCAGCATAAAGACTTTTCTTTTTAAGCAAGCCTATTCTGCCTCCACATGATTTTATCTTTGATCTTAGCTGATATCATTATTGATTTTACTTGATTTTATCACTTGTTTTATTTTATTTATTTTTTAAGCAAGCCTAATCTGCATCCACATGATTTTATCTTTGATCTTAGTCGATATTATTATTGATTTTATTTGATTTTATCACTTGTTTTATTTTGATCTTTGCTTTGTTACACTTTGTAGCACTTTGAGATTTTTATTAATGAAAAGTGCATTATAAATGGAATTCATTATTATTATTATTATTAGTATTATTATTACTATCCAGGAAAACATATACATGCATTAAAACATGTACATGCATGGGGAGAACATGCTACTGTAAATCCAGCTAAACCTGTCCCAGGCCAGGATGTGATTCTGCTACTTTCTCACTGAGAGGTGGCAGCACTACAGACTGCACCACAGTGCCACCCCATTTGATGCATTAAAAAAAACATTAACAACAACAACAACAAAACAATCCTACAATAAAGAAACAGGACTGTCAAATAGCTATAATCCTATAAGACAAGAATGGGTCTAAACATTCCCCTCCAAAACCTCCAGAGAGCTTCTCGCGTCTTGGACCTTTACAGACTGTTGTAAAAAGAAGAGGAAAAGCGTCACCGTGGGAAACATGGACCCTGAACAGCGTCAAAGAGAAATTACTGCTGCCATCAAATTCAAAATACCTTTGTTCTAACAAAAAATGTTAAATCATTTCATCTGGACCAGTTTCTTCAAGGGAGAAAGGTTTTTTCTTCCATCCGAAAGACTTCATTATGAAACACAGCGATGAAGGCTACAGGACAGATATGGTTGGCAGGCCACAGACTGATGAAGTATTCTGGATGGAAGATGAAACGCCTTAAAGAAACTTAAAGAACCTGGTCCAGGTGACATGATTTAACTTTTTGTTGTTGTCTACCTGGATGATTGCGCTTACATTTTTTTTACCTTTATTCTACTGCCCAAAATGTACATTTACTTTGTCGAAACACTTGTTCACTATGTTTTTTTTATGAATAAAATGTGAGTTATGAAATTTACAATTCATTGCATATTGTTGTTATTTACTTTTTGCACAATAGTCCAGGTTTTTTGGAACTGCACAATCAGGTCTTTTGTAATGACTGAGGTATTTAAACTCTGTTGTAATGTCAGGCACAAAACATTATACATCCTTTCAGAGTCAATTACTGTGCAATAAAATCATCTGGGGTTTTAGGTTGTTCCTATTACATATTTATATATGATTGATGGTTATTTTTTCTTTGAATTAAAAATGTGAACAAATCATGAACTTCTCTTTCCTTTTGTACTTAGGTTGGACACAGATGAAACGAACTTTTTGGACGAATCTCTTCAGACAGTCCTTTCCAAGAAAAGTAACTTCTTCCTTTCAGGCAATACAGCAAATGTCATGGTTGCAACTGCTCCTTTAGTAATTACTGTTCTTCTGTATGAAAGGTGGACAAAGGGCATTTTGGGACTTTTTGAAGTCCGAGTTCTGTGAGGAAAACCTGGATTTCTGGCTCGCCTGTCAGGATTTCCAAGCGCTCGACCATCCAGAGCAACGAACACAGATGGCAGTAAAAATTTATGACGAGTTTATAAAGGATGACTCACCCAAACAGGTAAGAAAAGAGCTAATGAGGTGGACGTGAAGCACAGGCAGCATGTGTTGCACAAATATAAATGTGTAAGTGTCGAGTTTAAAAATAAAGATATTAAAACATTATCGTTGGAGACATTTTTAGTGAGCAATTGTTTTGTATTGGTCATATCCATCCTTTTCGGGTCATGGGGGTCACTGGTGCCCATATCCAGCAGTTACTGTGAGAGGCGGGGGACACCCTAGACAGGTCTCCAGTCCATCACAGGGACACATAGAGACAAACTGTTGCGATTTTAACAGAAGCTGCACTGGCTTTCTTAAAAATTGCATTATTTTTTTTTAAGTACATTGGTTAATTTAGGTGCACGTGACTTATCTTTAACATGTTTGCAGGTAAATTTGGATTTCTACACTAAAGATAAGATCCGAGAGAACCTCCAACAACCAAGTTCATCATGCTTTGTTGTGGCTCAGAAGAGAATATACAGCCTGATGGAGAATGACTCTTTTCCACGCTTCACTCAGACGGAGCCGTATAAAGTTTTTATTGATGCTACTTTTAAACAGAGGGGCCTTAGGAAACACCGGATGGCTGTAAGGATAAAATTACCCAAGGAGGATTTTGGGGGGAACATGCTGCAGAGCAGTCTCCTGCTCTTGCACAAGGACTGACGTGGTGTTTGCTGTGGATCGTGTAAAACGTTTCTCAGACAGGCTGAGTAAAGGATGTAGACCAAATGCTGTGCAGACACTTCTCCTTCCTTCTAACCCAAAAGCATGCTGTTAGACCAGACTGAGCACCGTGCAAGCAGAGTGGACATGAGTCACTGGAGGAAATGCACGGCAATAATATGCATCACCCAAATTAAAGCTGTTGTTCCTGCTGTGAAGCAGCAGAGACACTCAGTCCCGAATGTAAACATTATTATTTATCAACTATTTATCAAAGACAGCTGGTTTCACGGGCTCAGGGTTGTCTGTGAGTTGAGTTTAAACAGTATTAATGAAAACTTTAAATGATCATGTCGCGAATCTGGAGGCCTTCTAACACCAGAGTATTACTGATTCAAAATTGTGATTTTTAAGACACTTGCTAGCTACATCCAGTGGTGGAACAGAAATCGCATCCTGACCTGCAGCTGGTGTAATACTGCCATCTGGTGGTGACTGCAAGAGTTACAGGCAAACTGGAATATTGAACTGGTTTTCTCGCAGAAAGGATGAATGTTTGTTTTTATCAAGGGCAATGACTTTCATATGAATACAATTTAATTGGATTATGATAGTAAAGCATTTAATATGCTTTTGCACGTGTCTGTGTGTGCACTTGTTAGTCTGTAAGCAAATCATCTCATGAAGCATGTCATGGATTTTAATGAAGCTTTCAGAAAGTAATCGTTGGCTGTACATCAAGTGAATTGATGCCTCATTTAAAAGCTCGTTTTTTCAACATTTCATTGCAGCTCATGGGAATGTTATTTTATAAATTTTTACAATCCTGTCAATTTGTTATCTTACTCTTATTTACATTAAAGGTGCTATGTGTAACTTTCTGTAGAGTGCAGAACTTAGAAATATTTTCAACAGGCAAAGCATTCTGATCCCTCCCCCTCAGAGCCATATATGGCTCTGAGGGGGAGGCTCTGCTGAAATTCAAATTCAAGCTCTGTTTTTATTGGCTGATTCAAATTCAAGCTCTGTTTTTATTGGCTGGTTACAAACTCTGTTTTTATTGGCTGGTTAAGGACGGGTCACTCTGTGTTTTTAGTGTTTTTATAAATGCTGATAGAGAAGCAAGGGGACTATAGTTTTTTTCAGAGATTACTTTGTCTAACATCAGTCTGTCAGTAGATAGTGACAGAGTGAAGAAATATGTTAAAAATATATTGTTAGAAAAGTTACAGACTGCATTACAAAGTTACATAGTGCAGCTTTAAAGTGGTAATAACAAAAAGTAGCAGCAGCCAACACTTTTGCTTAAGCCTGAGGTTATTTCCTGATGGAAAACTATAATATTCCTACCAATACAATTTTAATAAACTTGATAAAGTTGTTTAAGAAAGGAATTTACTTTGGTTTTCCCTCCTCTGTGCTAGTTTTTATAGTTCAGAAATTAAGTCAATGTCTACAAATTTAGGCTCCTCAAAAAGCTACAACAGGTAAGATATTATTTGTTCATAATTTTCCCACAGAACCCGACTTCAAAGTATCTAAAATGTTCCCTTTAATCCCCAGGTAGCACTGAGTTTGTGTTTATATTCAGCTAATTTTCTTGTACTACAGCTTTGTCCCTTTGTTTTCATCCTGTACTGATTTGCATTGTGCAAGTTGTGTTAAAAAAGTTATCTTTGAAATTTCTTGCTGTCAGAAAAATGCTTCCTTGTGAAGTGAGCAAAAAAACTAAAAGCACAAATAGTACAAACTGTGTTTTTAAATCTAACTTATTGTATACTTGCAACTACTATTTTGATAGAATTAGGTCACAGATTTTGAGATAGTGATCATTTTTGTTTCTTAAATTGAAAACATTTGATAGGCTATATTTAGTATTAAAAAAAAAACAATAATAGTAAATTTAAAAAAAAGCCCAAGACACTTTAGTAAAAGGTTGTGATACTAGGTCAGAATTAGACCTTATGAGTAATGTTGAGTAAACTGTATTTTGTTGTAGTACTGAGTGATAATTTGAAATATAAACTTGTCATAATGAGAACAAATAGATACCATGTCAAAGGTTGAATACATAAGTCATAATAATACAGTATAAGTAATAATAAGTAATTTCAAATACTGTACTAAGTCAAAAGTTTTGCCCTTACGATTTGAGAGGTGGAATGTGTGGCTACGCACCATTTTCAGCCCGGTTGAGAAAGTGGCCTGCCAGATAGGCGGAGTTTGCTCTCGGTTGCCATGTGGACCATCAGTCGCTCGAGGCTCTGGCTCAGCCAGCCAGACTTGAACCCAGCTGACGAGACGAGAAGGTCCTCGCAGAAGATACTTGGACGAGACGGCTAACACTGATCACGTGACTGGTGTAAACAAAACAAAGTTGTTTCGATTCCAAGGTCCAAATGTTATGAATAAAATTGGCGATTCTCCTTATAAATTACTACTTTTCTGTTACCCGTTGGAGATTTCTGATATTGTTATGTCTCTGTTACTCATTTAAGTTGTCATCTGGTATACAGTGACATGATGGATCGACCAGTCGATTCTCCTCCCGCTGGCCAACATCCCTTGCCCGCTCGTCAACCCGGCTCATCCCCCGGTTGACTCAAAAGGATTGTGGTTGTGCTTTTTACTTGAAGCCCATTTTTCCCAGCATGCATTGCGGCGCCATCCCCTAAAACGGTTCAGATAGAGCGGAGCTTGCACCGTCCGTAAAGCTACACCAAAACTTTAATACTGTACAATTTCATATCGTGGTGAGTGCATGTTTTATACCCTTTACTTGTTTTCAGATTTTTGTATGTTTGCAAAGATTTTTAATTAATTAAAAACCGTTTTCTCCGGGTAAATATGAGCAGTAGACCGCTGCATCATCCTCATCCTTTTTTTTTTTACTCAGCTTCCCCGGAGTCCGCTCAGGTTTATTTGTAGTTCGAGTCAGCAGTGCAGAGAAAGTTCAACATCAACAGAAGTTTTAGGATGTTTTTATTTTATACAACCGAGTTTCAGACAGTAACTAGTTTATTTATTTCTTCAGTCGGTTTTTAACTTGGCAGTTCTTGTCAATCCTGAGCTATTAGCTTAGCACAGGCTCACTTGTTGGCTAGCAGGTTTAGCTCGACGCTAACTTCCGTTTCGGTGCTTTTAATTGCTTTAAATTAACTCAGTATCTCTCCTTGTTTCATAGGTGTGTTATCATGTGTTGCAATCGGATTAAATGTATTTCTGTCAGTGATAGAGGCGTTGGGTGATTCTGTTAGCAGTCAGACCTCTGGGTCTCATCCTAACCATAGCACGTTGTGCTGAACTGAAGCCTGCTGGGCCTGAGCACTGGTACCTGTCTACAGGTCGGCCCCCGGATAAGTCAGGTTTAGGGTGTGTTTTATTTTATCTGTATAAATAGAAAATGGAAAGTTATTAATTGCACAATCTCAGTTTCTATCCGAGCATTAGAATGTGTTCTCCATAAATTGATGGGAATGTAAGTAATTCAGATTTACCTAAGCTTCTTTCTTCACCTTAGGCCTTCATCACTGATACAATGGAACTTTCAGGAATCACTACAAGCAACCACACCCGTAACTCTGCAGGACCGTGGGATGTCTGTGACAAAGCTCAACTGTGCCGCTTCCTCTGCTATGGTTCAGAGGGAGACATGTACACTGCCAGAGCGAAGGGCCCTGTCAGTATGGAGAACACTGCAGCCCTGCTCTCCTTGCTTCAGGAGGGCCGAGGGCCTGAGGTGGTGGAGGAGATAAAGAGGTTTGTCCTAGATGGAAGGGCTGTAAGACTGGGCCCCGCTTTTTTCGCTTTGGCTTTGTGCTCCCAGCACTCGGAGCTGAAGACCAGACAAGAAGCATTCAAAGCCCTAAAGGAAGTGTGTCGGGAGCCGGCACACCTGTTTTTATTCATTCAGTTAAAAAAAGAGCTAAGAGAGGGTATGAAATGTGGGATATGGGGTCGTGCCCTACGAAAGGCGGTGTCTGACTGGTACAATGAGCAAGATGCCATGAGTCTAGCTGCAGCTGTGACCAGATGTAAACAGAGGGAGGGCTGGTCACATAAGGACCTGCTCCGACTCGCTCACACCAAACCAGCCACCGATGGTGAGTTAGAAGAGCTCCACGTCGCTCAAAGCTGCTCATCTAGAAATGAAAATCACCCACATACCGTATTCGTCGGACTTTTAACACGCTCCTGTGTATAACACGCTTTGTCCAATTATTGCCAATAATAATGCTAATTTCAAACTTGTGGAAAAAATGTTTTTGAGAGGCTTTTGTGTAAAGACAGTAGGGGTGTAACGGTACGCTAAAATCACATTTTGGTTCGCTTCAGTTTCAGGGAGAGCTCAGTTTGGTTAATTTTCGGTACAAAAAAGACAATGACTTACAAAATGTTTATTTTGAAAATATGCCAAGTAAACAATCCGTTTGTATAAAAATAAATAAAAGCAACCCATTTGGATGATATTTTAAATAAACAGCATTCTTTACAATAAATAAACTATACTAACAATAATAAAAATCTTAATAAATACAATAACAGTCAAAACCAGAACAATAAGCAGCAACAGACTGTTTACAATCTAACTAATGAAGTTTTAAGTTTTTGTCCAAAAAGACCAACTTGTCCACATTTTCTGCTAAAAGCACAGATCTAGTTGCAGTGAATATCTCCAGTGGTGGAGAAAATCATCTCAATAACAACAGTAGCAGCAGTGTGGCTGTATTTGTCCTCATTACTCACAACCTCTTCTTGGACCTGCTCCCACCTGTCCCAGGAAAAGTTCAGAGTTCAGTCATCACACACTTCTTAGCTGCAGGTGATCTGGTGGATTTCCCTGAAGAGGAAGAAGGCTCAGCTGCTATCTCTGTCCCAGACTGGAAATAAAACAGGTTAAAAAATAAGTCAATAAGATTATAATTTTAAAGGGGACCACACATACAAAATTCACTTTTTAATGTTTTTTTTACTGAACTTTGGGTATGTACTTCATAAAAAAACAGTCCTAGTGCTAAAAAAATGCACCCAGTGGTTTATTTACTCTAAGTATATTTATTTATCTTTGATAGAAACACTCCGATTGCACTTCCTGCGGTTTGTGACGTCACAAACCGTAGCCACAACCCACACCAAACCTGAGTCCAGCCCCTCAACTAGCAACCCCTGGTGCGGCTCAACCCACTTCAGTATAAAAAACGTCACCGTTGCCGAGCAGTTTTGGAGCTGACCTGGCGGTCATTTATTTATTTATTCATTTATTTAGCCCCCGGGGGGGCTATGGGCTCAGCCCTGCTCCAGCCAGCAGCACATCTTGAGTAAAACCATAATGTTTTATTACCTTGTTTGAATGAACTCTGTCTCGTTGAAACTGTGCACACACACTCTCGCGGTTTGGACTTGTTTCTTATATGATGAAGGACTGCTTTTGCACAACTGTCAGTTTGGTTGAGCGGTTACGACACTTGAACGCCACGCAGGAGAGCGGAGTTCGCATCCTGTCAACGGCATCTTTTTTTTTCCCCCTTTTTTTTAAAGCCTTTTGTTTCGGTGAAATCGGGGTGAGACTAGATATATACATCGACATAATAATACTTTATAATTGTTATTTTTACGTTTTAGTTCAATTTTTTGTGTAATAGCGATCGCTCCCAACGCGCAGCCGGCAGAAAACTGTGCACACACAACACTCTCTCGCGGGGCGACAGTCTGTACCATCAAGCACCACTGATCGATATATTTTCAGATTAGCAACTTATTTATTTTAATAATACCTTTCACTTCATCAAAATCTAATCAAAACTCCAGCGTTCTAAAAGTAGGTGGTTGTATGTATTTCTTATACGATGAAGGACTGCTGTTGTTCAACTGAACCTGTAGGTCAGTGAGTTAATACACTGGTGTCGCACCCAAATGACCGGGGTTCGCGTCCCGGCCACGGCATCTTTTTTTTTTCTTTCGGAGAGATCGGGCTGCAGTTAGCTGCTGGCTTTTGAGGACAGTGTGGGTCCGGTCCGGTCAGAGGTTAGGTTGCCTCATACGGATAAATTAACTGGAAACACTCTGTGAAGTTTGCGTTTGTCTGGATTGGATGTGCAACCGTGGACCAAAGCGCCGCATGCAACTAGCAGGAGCTACGCGGGCTGTTTGTTACCGAAGGAGGAGGAAGAGCTCGGATTCGGGAGGGCATGATAATAGGAGCAGCTAATGGCGGCGCACACAAACAGCTTTCAGTAAGTTATCTTTTAAGCTAGCACTAACAGTAAGTAAAACGAGTAATAAAAAAAGGCTAATTTTAAAACAACAACAGATTTGAGATACTGGCAGTTACAGAGGGCGGAGACAGAGTTTTGACGGGCGTGGACTTCAGAGCTCATTATCATAAACAGCTCGTTTAGAACGGAAGTTAGAAATGGCAGAATTAAAAAGGGTATAATTTATTATCTAAGAATTATTTTTTGTATTAAATTGAATGAACGGGGTCTGGATAGCACACAGACATACCATAAAAATTTAAAAAAACAATATGTGGTCCCCTTTAAATTAAAAAAGTTAATTAAAGCTCTCAATTTACCCATCGATCTACGTTCCCACCCTCATCTATGGTCATGAGCTTTGGGTTGTGACCGAAAGAACGAGATCTCGGATACAAGCGGCTGAAATGAGTTTTCTCCTTCAGTAAGTTATCTTTTAAGCTAGCACTAACAGTAAGTAAAACGAGTAATAAAAAAAGGCTAATTTTAAAACAACAACAGATTTGAGATACTGGCAGTTACAGAGGGCGGAGACAGAGTTTTGACGGGCGTGGACTTCAGAGCTCATTATCATAAACAGCTCGTTTAGAACGGAAGTTAGAAATGGCAGAATTAAAAAGGGTATAATTTATTATCTAAGAATTATTTTTTGTATTAAATTGAATGAACGGGGTCTGGATAGCACACAGACATACCATAAAAATTAAAAAAACCAATATGTGGTCCCCTTTAAATTAAAAAAGTTAATTAAAGCTCTCAATTTACCCATCGATCTACGTTCCCACCCTCATCTATGGTCATGAGCTTTGGGTTGTGACCGAAAGAACGAGATCTCGGATACAAGCGGCTGAAATGAGTTTTCTCCGCAGGGTGTCTGGACTCTCCCTTAGAGATAGGGTGAGAAGCTCAGTCATCCGGGAGGGACTCGGAGTAGAGCCGCTGCTTCTCCACATCGAGAGGAGCCAGTTGAGGTGGCTCGGGCATCTGGTTAGGATGCCTCCTGGACGCCTCCCTGGTGAGGTGTTCCGGGCATGTCCCACCGGGAGGAGACCCAGAGGAAGACCCAGGACACGCTGGAGGGACTATGTTTCTCGGCTGGCCTGGGAACACCTTGGGATTCCCCCAGAGGAGCTGCTCCAAGTGGCTGGGGAGAGGGAAGTCTGGGCCTCCCTACTTAGGCTGCTACCCCCGCGACCCGACCCCGGATAAGCGGACGAAAATGGATGGATGGATGAAAAGTTAATTAGATAATAATAATTGGAGAACAATACCTATTCTTGAACGGTTGTTATGAGGTGGTTGAATCTCTCGGTCATCATCATCAGGGCAGGACTTTAATCAGCTCCAGGACTTGTTGACAATATCAGTTTTAGCTTTTCCATAAAGTGCTGAACTTTTTGACTGAAGTGTTGACGTGATGGATGTCGTAGTGAGGCTCAAGAACTTTAAAGCCATCAACAACATTCAGACGTAGATCCAGATCTTTAAAGTCCATGACCCACCATGTTTTCAAATTGCATCGCCATTAATATTTATTAGTTTATTTAAAAATAATACAGGAGCGTTTATTTATATTGTAGAGAAATAACGCTAAATGTGTTATTTCATGATTTATAGCAGATTTTAGCAGAAGCTCCGGGAAGATCTGCCCCTCTCCAAATATGGGCATTCACATCACTAAAGATTCCGCCTTGGAGTTACAGGCGGAGTTATAATAAGCCTTCATCAACTTCCATGACCGCTGCTCTAAGAGAGGAAAAAAAAAAGAGAAGCGGTCGCTCACTGATGTCTGTCATATTCTGAGCAGCATCCACGTAGACATACTAGTTTAATTCGCTTGATCGCGACAAATTCATTAATTTCCGCATCGGCTTTTTATTCTCTCCCCTGACCAGACAGGTCGGGAGTAGAAAGGCAGCCGCGGCGCGGAGCTCTGAGCGCGCGTGCTCTCCCGTGCTTCCCCGTGCTCCAGCAACAAGGCTGGGACAGAACCGAGCCCCGGCACGAACTTCAAAGCTGACGCAGCGGAACGGGGAGCCAGGGAGAAGACGGGAGAAGCCGCGCGGCTCGCTCCTCTCTGGGCAGAGGAGAGGAGAGCAGCCAGCAACAGTCGCAGCGGTGTTATATCTTATTAAAAAGGTCTATAAAATAAATAAAAAATAAAAACAGAGCACTGGTCCAGCTGTACACAAAAATGCACCAGGAAATATGCAGTTTTACCCCAAAATTACACCACACGCGTTGCGGCTCCGCCCCGCTCCGGTCCGACCTCCGCAGCAAATACGCACCCATTATAATCAATGACAGAATTTACACTGGCTCCGCACGGCGGCGGCGAGCTGCGGAGAGCGGACGGCAGTCCGTCAAAATTAGAAATTTTTCTATTTCTGCCGGACGCCGGAGCTGTGCCGCAGTCAACTTTTGAAGATTACGTCGCACCAACAGGAAAAGGAACGAGCACAACTTCCGTATTTACAAAATAAAATCACCACGGGCGGACTAATCCTAGCTCTATACGGATTTATTTGTACAAAAATGCTGTCAAACTATCATTTATGACTATTCTATGACTAAACTATTATATTTATGACTATGACTACGCCTACAAACGCAATACAAGAAATAAATAAATAAAAAAGTATTTTATTCTGAAATGTAAACATCACTTCCTGTTGCTCAAACCATGTAGCTCATTTACGAGAGAAGATCAAGGCAGCAGTCTCTCTACAGTTGTTCTCCTTCTTCCACCGAATGAATTGTTTTGTTCTGACTTACTTATTTATCACTTGATTTATCGCGCGATCTCGCACGTGTCTCGGAGCGGCGCATCCAGGCGGACCTGAGCGGAGCGGAGGCAGTGGGCTTTGGACTCGCTCAGCTGCGACCTGCGGACCGGAGCGGGGCGGAGCCGCGTGTGGTGTAATTTTGGGGTTACTCTCACTCTCATAAACCTCCATGGAAACTCATCCCTTCCTTCTGGGTGGAGACGTGACAAAAGTCACTCCACACTTCGACACTTTTCGGCCGCGTTTCCGGATTCATTCGGGACTCGTTTTTTTTTTTTTTAACCCTCGCCTGGCCCAAATGCAAAAATGAAAATAGACGAAATATTCTACTACAGTAATAGTTCAATATGGTGAATTGTTACTGTCATGGTGGGTGTTGTCCTTTAAAAACTCCTACAGTTTGTGTTATTGATCTGGACTGATCTGAATTACCTGATGAAGGTTGTTTAAATGCTGCTGTTCAGTGTTTGCAACGAGATGCTTTTCTTGCTTGTAAAAGACGTTCACATTTGGATGATGTCATTTAAAGCACATTAACAAGTTAGACGTGTTGCCTGCTGCAGATCCAGTCTCCGTGACACAACGTCCACACACAGCTTTGGATTTGTTAACGTCTTTTAACAAGAAAGACATAATGTTCCCAAACAGGAGACCGCAATAAGATGATAGGCTGCTAATACTACGCGTGCTGCAAGATAATTGGGCCGTGCTGAAACACGCTTAGGAATTTTAGTTCCGCGGCGCATATTCTCCCATTAATAGAATTTAAAGAGTGAAAAAAATAACAAACGGTATACAGGTGGACCAAACCGAACGTTCCGTACCGAAACAGTTCAATACACCCACATGTACCGTTACACCCCTAAAAGACAGGCGTGCTTTATCTTTCATACCACTTAGTTGTGATCTGTGATACTTTTTTAATGGCAAATAGTTGTTGTTTTTCTTAGTTCATATCTTAGATGTTACTGTTTTTCTTTTACATCTTATTGTTTGGATATAACTGGGACCCTGTGTACATGATTTCATTCCACCTCATGTACCACATGTGGTACGAATGACAATAGAGAAACTCTGACTGACTCTGACAAATATTAAGCTCTACATATTTAATGCTTTACTTTTTATTCTTTTAAAAGGAGAGAAACTTCATTATTTGACCAGTTAATTAAAGGAGAAATGTAATCAAATCTGAAAAAATCGATATAACAAGAATTTCATATAGTAAACAACACACATAAACATACTTAGTATGCTTTTTTCAAGTCAGTAGCTTAAAGAAATAGTTTTTTACATTTTTCCTGCTACATGCCGAAGTGCAGTGATTTCTGTAGTAATTTTCTGGACGCACTTTTATGACACAATTAAGACCTCCTTTGCTATCTTACAATAACACTGAAGCTATAAACCCATCATTACTGTCCTCTTGTCTGTCATTTAAAATGGAAGCAGAAGACTTTTTTGAATCTGAAGGATATCACTTTAGTTTGTCAAAAACAGTTTGGTGATTTAGTGCATTAATGGGCATTTCTATCCTGGAAATACGAATAGCCGTGCGTTAGCCGCCGCATGCTAACGTTAGCATGCTAGCGCCGTATGCTAACGTTAGCATGCTAGCGCCGTATGCTAACGTGGAAGTGGGGGTGTTGAAAATGTCCTGAAACAGTTACCAATGTCTTGTTAAGCTCTGTCTTCCCCAGAACATAGTAGGATCTAAAATGATTTTTAAAGATGAAGGAGCAAGTTGAAACATGCTGTCTCCCTCCTTGCTAGCAGGCTCCATTGGGAGCTGCCTGGCTAACTAACTACGGTGGCCCTACATGGCCAAAATTCTACAGCGGCCAAATGCACAGGAGCGGTAAAAATACAATATAAAATTTTAAAAAAGTTTTTAAATCGATTTTGGGGCTTTTAGAATCTATTCTGAATTGCCAGGACTAAGAATCTTGATTCTTTAAAAAATAGATTTTTTTTGCTGCATCCCTAATTGCTACACTCTGAAACCTTTTTGTCCACAACTAGATACACACACTAATATAACTGTATGAGGGACGACCGTTGCACTGCCTACGTCATATTCAGGGGACGGAGAGCAGGCAGGGGGAGGGGGGTCAAAAACACCAGATGAGAATTTTTTCACTTTGCAAAGTCTAAATTTGAGTTAGGATGACATTTTTAACTTGTGAAAATTTCTCAACAAGCTTATTTTATGCTTTTCATTAGACTACTATTAGCTTAAAAACACTTCATTTCTCCTTTAACTATTAGTATAGCTGACAAGACACTTCTACAATCTTATAAATGACTATTAAGTTAAATAAATTTGTTAGACATTTTCACATTTATTTGTGCTGTGTTTAATAAAACTTGGTATATTGCTCAGCTCTAACTCGATTTTTCATAAGTACCGGTATGCTTTATGCCTCAGTAGTAACATCTGTCTCTTTGTTTACAGCTGTTGCCTTGGTCAGCAAATATGTAACAAAAGGGTGGAAGGAGGTCCAGCTTGCTTATTCTGACAAGGAAAACTCAGATGAAGTTGTCAAAGTGCTTTCGTATCTTGAAGTGGTGGAAAAGGTCAAACACAGCTGTGATGAAACTGAGGTTAGCAATTTAATAGAAGAACACAAACTAGAGCGGGAGCAGCTGCTTACAGATCATCTGAAGTCCAAACTGGTAAGCAGAGGTGTTGTAAAAAATTTTTTTTCCTCAAATCTTTTTCTAGTCTAATTTTTAATTTTGTTTTACACCAACAATAAACCAAACTAAATACAGTATTTTCTGGTGTATAGGTCGCACCTGTGTATAGGTCGCATTGTCCAATTATCACCAATAGATTGGAAAAATCCCTAGATAGGTCGCACTGGTGTATAGGTCGCACCTACGTTTAGCTCTGCTGCAAATGTCTGCCACAGGAGCGCACAGCAAGGCTTTTAAGAAGATTAACACTTAAAAACAATTATTTGTTTGATAAAAATTATAGCAAATATGTGTCTGAGCTGAACTTTTCCTTAATAAATGAACGTAATTGTGAAATGAGCTGGATTAAAAAATTTGTTTCGCCGAAAGTGATAACAAGCCATATATAGGTCGCACTGGTGTATAGGTCGCAGGCCTTGAAAAAAACATAAAAAGGTGCGACCTATACACCGGAAAATACGGTATTTAAGTGTGTGGGGTTGTCTGTTAGCAAAACATCATAAACTTCTTTAAAAAACAACAACAAAGTAACCATTTGACATAAATTTATAAATGGTTAACTTTTAGGGTCACCTCAACTTTAAGATCATCACAGCAATACTGTATCAGTTTTTAAAACACAGTAAAGCTATAATTCAGAAATTTTTACAGGTATTGAGCTAAACGGTGGTATCTCACTGGACTGTGACTGTTGATTAGTTGGCAACTAAAAATTGTGAGATGATGTAAGTTTTCTGTTGCAGTCTGACTGAACTGATTGTTTGCAACCAGTGAGCTGTGCGGCCACGTCTTGCACAAACTGTTTTTGAAAATCTGTCTATTTATGCATGCATGGCTTGTAAAACTACAGTACATTCTTGGCCATGCACTTTTGTCATTGTTGTTGTCCGCTCCCTCTACCGGTACTTCCTATCTGTCTCAGCTTGCTTTATACCCACCTTGGCCGCCACCTCCACATTTATTATTAGAATAGAATAGACCTTTATTGTCATTGCACCAGAGTACAACAAAATTTGGGTTTTCTTCCAGAGCACAAGTAAAAGCAGTGTAATGTAAAACAAAGTGCGCATACAGGTAGTCTTGCTAGTAAAAATTATCTGATGGAAACTCCAAACAGCCGAATTGATTCCTTAAAATGGAGCTCACAGCTTCTCCAAGATATTCCCACCTTCAAGTGTGTTGCTAGAGAGTCCACCAGGGTTTCCGCGGGGTCTTAAAAAGTAAAAAAAAAAAAAGTCTAAAATGTCAAAATCTCGATTTTAGGCCTAAAAAAGTCTTAAATTTGCTGAATTATTGTGTTGAAGTCTTAATTTTTTTTAAGAGATCTTAATTTTGTGCGCCGTCATAATCCTGCCTCAAGCGCTAAAAAAAAGCTTCCTACGTGACAAACATGTGACGTATTGCAGCTAGGGCTGCAACAACGCGCAATTATGTTTCTTTCACGGCTGTTTTGTTCACCGGTAGAGCCTTGTCAATGCAGGCTGACTGAATAAAGTAAAAAATAAAAAAAAACTGCAGCGCGCTGCGTGTGTGGCTCGAACAGAGCGATAAACAGCCTGCTCCATCCAGCTCTCTGATGCAGCTCATAATTCAGTCAGAGTGCTGCCAAACTTTGTCACATACACACAAATTTGTTGACAATCCAGATTTCACCAGCCAAACAGCAAACCAGTTGTCTTTTTTTTTTTTTTTTTTCATTCAACCTTTATTGAGACATGTTAATCTCATTGAGACTCAGGGTCTTATTTACAAGAGAGACTTATAGATATAGAGATAGATAGTCAATACAGCTCCAGTCGTCTTAAATCAGAATCAGAATCAGGTTTATTGGCCAAGTATGTTGACACACACAAGGAATTTGTTTCCGGCTGTTCGTGTCTCTCTAGAAAGTGTCTCTCTAAAAATGCTAAAAATTAATGTATACAGATACTTTACATAAAAAAAAACGTACAAATAATACACAAAATACAGAAGGATTCACATCACATGGGGGATGTGAATGGGTTGGGGGTCACGCTGATGGATGTCTGATGATCAGCTGTTGATGATGGTGATGGCCTGGGGGAAGAAACTGTTTTTGTGTCTGGCAGTCTTAGTGGACACAGATCTGTAGCGTCTGCCAGACGGGAGAAGTTGGAACATGTTGTGACCCGGGTGTGTGGAGTCTGTGGTGATTTTTCCAGCCCGTTTCCTGGTTCTTGCGTGGTACAAGTCCTGAATGGAGGGCAGTGAAGCCCCAATGACTTTCTCAGCTGTCCTCACTGTTCGCTGCAGCCTGTTCCTGTCCTGCCTTGTGGCTGCTCCAAACCAGACTGTGATGGATGTACACAGGATGGACTCAATGACTGCAGTGTAGAACTGGATCAGCAGCTCCTGAGGCAGGTCCAGCTTCCTCAACTGGCGTAGGAAGTACAGTCTCTGCTGGGCCTTTTTGAGGATGGAGGTGATGTTGGGCTCCCACTTCAGGTCATGTGAGATGGTGGTTCCCAGGAACCTGAAGGACTCTACCGTAGACACGGGGCTGTTGAAGATTTTGAGGGGCAGCAGTTCTGGGGGGTGTCTCCTGAAGTCCACTCTCATCTCTACTGTCTTCAGTGTGTTCAGCTCCAGTTTGTTCAGGCTGCACCAGGACATCAGTCGTTCCACCTCCTGTCGGTACGCAG
>JBBPBX010031288.1:0-11274 GCA_038048925.1 Garcialebias charrua | reverse complement strand
TATATATATATATATATATATATATATATATTGTATTGACTACTACTATATACTACTGTATTGACTGTATTGTATATATAATACTACTGTATTGACATCATTCAGCAGCAAATCCCATCCATCCATCCATCCTTCATCAGCAAATGATGTCAAACATGAACACTTCTGAAAGAGCAGCAGCTACTGCATTGACATCAATCAGCAGCAAACCAGTAGCAAATCACATCCATCAGAAACATGTTGCAACCATAGTGACACCAGTGCCTTGGTGTGCAGTCCATGCCCACGTGCATGAAAAACAAGTCCATGAGCTCTAAGAAAGCTCGAAGCAGCAGAAAAAGAAAAAGAATTCCCTTACTTTGATTGAAGTGTAGGTAGACAGTCTGTATGATGTTTTTCTCAAGTTCAAACCTGGATCACATGGAACTCAACCATGAATGATGGGGAGCATTTGAGGCCAGGTGTGAGTTCAGGTGTTCTGTTGGGGAGGTCAGCTGCATCCACTTCTCTGCTGTTCCCTGGGACTGCCACCTTTCTTTCTCCTGAGGTGAGACCACCTCACCTCAGGCTGTTTGCAGTCACACATTCCTCATACAGCTCATCCATACATGTTTAGCCTGCCAAAAGGTGTTAAAAAATTCATTAGTGACACATAGCCTAGGTTATGTAGTGATAAATAAATGGAAAAACGTGTATTGTTTATATTTATAAATTTAGCATTGTAGTATGTAAACTACATTTTGAAATGTATTTATTAATTACCTATATGAACTGTGATTTTTTTAAAGATGGACAAGGTTGTATGTTTGCATAGTGTAAAGTAAATGTATTTATTTTTATTTTATTTATTAAAATTCATTCATTTCACTAAAACAAAGTCAACAACTCAATAAAAAATAAAAAACATACATTCAAAATAAAATGAAAGGCAGCAGATGAAGAATAATCTTATAATCTCTGCCCCTTTTTTACCCAAATAAACTCACAACAATGATTTATCAAAGAACAAAATTAATTGCATCACCAAATGTAAGATTACATCATCTTAAACAACTCAAATAAATTCTTATGTTATTTTTCATATTCCTTCAAAAAAAAAATCACTTTTAGCAATCTCTTAAATTCACAATTATGTACTTATTTGTACGTGTCAGTTGTACACTTTTGTTTATAACTATCAATAATTAAACATGGTTCACAACTACACTGGAAATTATTGAATTTTTACCTGCCAACCAGGTGAAGACTTTCAGTGATCTTCTCCACTTCTTCTTCAAGGGTTCTCCTGGTTTTGTTACATTTATTATCCGTCCGTCCATCCATTATCTTTACCTGCTTTCTCCTGTGCCCATGTCCAGCACGAAGTTTCTGCCCTGGTGCATGGTTCTGGTGGTCCAGAGCGCCGGAGCTCCGGCGCGCGCCGGGGGCCGTTCTGGATCGTGTACCCAGGCAGGGAGCCTCTTGGTGGGGCTTCAAAGCAGCATGGCCGGCCTGGTTCTCAGTTGAGCTCCGGCGCGCGCCGGGGGCCGTTCTGGATCGTGTACCCAGGCAGGGAGCCTCTTGGTGGGGCTTCAAAGCAGCATGGCCGGCCTGGTTCTCAGTTGAGCTCCGGCGCGCGCCGGGGGCCGTTCTGGATCGTGTACCCAGGCAGGGAGCCTCTTGGTGGGGCTTCAAAGCAGCATGGCCGGCCTGGTTCTCAGTTGAGCTCCGGCGCGCGCCGGGGGACCTTCGGACGGATTTATCTCGGAAACAATGCTTCGTCTGGCGGCCTCGTAGCTGCCGTGTCTTCCGTAAACTGCCAAGACTGGACCAATGAGATGAGCCGGATTCTGTAGTTTCAATCACGTGTGTAAAAGGGCTGTCAGCTCATTGGTCACAGAGCTTCTTCTTCTTCTATTGTTTATTGGCGGTTGGCGAACTTATTTTAAGCACATTACCGCCACCAACCGGACTGAGTGTGTGCATTGCCGTCTGCTCCCAATCATACACGTCATGTCAACAAACTAAAAGACACTTATGAGTTGTTTTTGAAAAACAACTTTTTATTTTATTTGGGTTGGATAATAAGGAAAATTGAGGACAAAGCATTGTTTTATCTACGTCTAGCGACAATAAAAAAATAAAATAAAAAATTTCTGCCAGGCTGAACTGCTCACTCCTGGCCAGCAGAGGGCCCCATTGAGCTGTCGGGCCCCTGGGCACCCGCCCGGTGTGCCCGTATTATAGATCCGGCCCTGACCAGGACATCAGTCGTTCCACCTCCTGTCGGTACGCAGACTCGTTGTCATCACTGATAAGTCCAATGACTGTAGTGTCATCTGCGAACTTCAGGAGTTTAACAGACGGGTCATTAGAGGTGCAGTCATTGGTGTATAGAGAGAAGAGCAGTGGAGAGAGCACACAACCCTGAGGGGCACCAATGCTGATGGACTGTGAGGAGGACATGATTTTCCCCAACTGCACCTGCTGCGTCCTGCCTGTTAGGAAGCTGGTGATCCACTGACACATGGCAGGAGAAACAGTGAGCTGGGAGAGTTTTGTGGAGAGAATGTCTGGGACAATGGTGTTAAATGCTGAACTAAAATCAAGAAACAGGATTCTTGCATAAGTCCCCGGGTGGTCTAGATGCTGCAGGATGAAATGCAAAAAAAAGTGTGACTAAACCCAAAATTAACTTTTTTTAGCTGATAAACTCCCTAGAATGTGTTTAAAATGTTATCTAGCACTATGGCTGTGTTTATTCTCACATAATTGTGCATATCTGTGTAAATTGGCAATATTTGGTCTAAAAATGTGTTTACGGTAGTTCTATGGGTTGAACTGGTGGATTACACCTTAATTTTCTTATTTGTGCAAACGCTCATGTGTGACATGTCTGCTCATGTGTGATGTCACACAGGTGGTTCAAGCAGAGCCAATCCCCTGCAGAGATGAGAAGTGCATACCTTATATGGAAGTGCTGCATTTCACTCCTGACAAGCGGTTTTATTTTTATTTTCATTTTCATTGTTTTAGGCCTTTGGTTTTGGATGGAATGGGTGGAATAGATAAATACATCTACATGTTTATTCTTTGTTGTTGCTTGGTGTATGTTGTTGGCTAGAGGTTTAATTTGTTTTAGGTTGTTGCAGGTGGAGGCGTGAACAAAAGCACAACTCTACCTCCACCCTTCCTTGTCTCTCGACACATATTGGGGCTTAGTGTATTACTAGTTGATGTTTTTTCTTGGTTAATTCTAGATGTTATTACTGTTTTTCTCTTGCATTTGTTGTTGGATGTAACTGGGACCCCGTGTACATAATCTAGTTTTCATCACATGTACCACATGCGGTGCAAATGACAATAAAGACTCTCTGACTCTGACACGCCCATTTTCAGGGAGATTTTGGAAGGAGGAGTTACCGTCTCAACCTGGGTTTAGTCTCACTTTAAGATGAGTTGGACACGCCCACAAAAAATCTGTTTGAAAGAAAATTTGATGCACAGATTTCCAAAAATTCAAATTCAAGCGACGAGGCCTATGACACCTTTGCAACTCACGCAAGGAAGTCTAGAATCATTGCACAAGTTGCACACATTAAGAAGAGTCCCTCACAAGTGCTGTTCAACAACAAGTCACATCACAGAGAGATTCCACCTTAAATATGATGTGGTAGTAGCCGAGACTCAACACCATCATGTTCTCTGAGCATGAACTGATTATTCATGAGTTTTGACATGCAAGTAATATGCATTCATTAAATAAATTGTTTTTTTTCCTGATTGTTGCATAGACGAGCTGTGAATCATGTAGATTTCTTCCATTGTCTCTGTGTCAGTGTTTATGTTGCATCAAGAGGATGTTTCATACGGAAGTGTATTGCAGTCAACCATGAAAAAAAAGAAATTTGAGCTTATGTAGTGATCACGTGATACGTATGTAGTGATCACGTGATACGTATGTAGTAATAACGTGATATTATGTAGTAATAACGTGATACGTATGTAGTAATAACGTGATACTATGTAGTAATAACGTGATACGTATGTAGTAAAAACGTGATACTATGTAGCGTGATAAGTATAGATGTAGCATGCGCGTAGCCAGTATTTTAGGGGGGGCGGTTCCTTTAAATATATAGTAGACGTGCAAAAGGCCACATGCCTTGGTGGCACAATGGAAAGCGCGTCTGCTCTCCACCCCAACAACCCAGGTTCGAACCTGACCTGGGTTAACTTATTTTACTTTTTTTTTTTATTGGATAAATAAAATAAAGGAGTTTGTGTTAACCACAGGCATATTAAGTCTATGGTGTTAACCGGTTCGACATTAGCGGCGTCTCCATACCTTCTCAGAACTTGTGTTGTGCGGGAGTTGTGGTCCCGCCTAGCCTGGTTAAAACCAGACCCTTGTCCTTCACTTCGCTTCAGACAAGGGTCTGGACTTTCTCCATTGACAACCAATTCTTGCTGGAGGCGTGGCCTCTGCTGATGGCTGCTCCCCCGTGGTCTGCTGAACTTGACTTCAGCTCCGCCTCCTGCTGAATTTTCTCTCGCTCCGTTGCATATTCTGTGTTTATATGTTAATAAAACGTCCTAATAAAATAAAATAAAACCATGGATCGCTGGTCCAACACACCAGAAGACCAGGAAATCTGATGGGACTCGGGCAGCAACTTAAAACCCGAGTTTAAATCTCTCGTGACAACCTGAGGCATTTCCTTGTTCATTTCACTCAGCGGAGGGAGAGGAGGAGGAGGAGGAGGAGGAGGGAGCGATGATCACTTACTTTTGGCAAAAAAAAGAAAAGAAAACTCCAGATAAGGGATTAAGAAGGGGAAATTAATAAATTTGTGTCACATATAAAACAGTCCTGCATCGCTTTGAATGAGAACATGCGAATGCTCGCGCTCCCCCGTGGTCTTCTGAACTTGACTTCAGCTCCGCCTCCTGCTGAATTTTCTCTCGCTGCCTTTGGATATTCTGTGTTTATATGTTAATAAAACGTCCTAATAAAATAAAATAAAACCATGGAGCGCTGGTCCAACACACCAGAAGACCAGGAAATCTGATGGGACTCGGGCAGCAACGTAAAACCTGACTTTAATTCTCTCGTGACAACCTGAGGCATTTCCTTGTTCATTTCACTCAGCGGGGGTGAGGAGAGAAGGAGGAGGGAGCGATTACTTGACTTTTGGGAAAAAAAACAAAAGAAAACTCCAGATAAGGGATTAAGAAGGGGAAATTAATAAATTTGTGTCACATATAAAACAGTCCTGCATCGCTTTGCATCGCTTTGAATGAGAACATGCGAATGCTCGCTGGCTGCGCTGGGACAGGTGGGGGCGTGGGTTAGGGGCCAAAAACTGCCCCTTCTGTTCTCTGATTGGTCCGGTCAAAAATCTACCGGAGAAATCGTTGTCTATGAGAGAAGTCCCAGACTGTGCAGTGAAGGGTAATGAGAATTGAGCGGAGCTGTGCAGGAAGGCGAGGGTCAGGCTAGGTCCCGCCTACAACTCCCGCACAACACAAGTTCTGTGTTAAGAGAGGTGGAAAGAGAAGGTATGGAGACGCCGCTAATGTCGAACCGGTTTAACACCATAGACTTAATATGCCTGTGGTTAACACAAACTCCTTTTTAATTTTATTTATCCAATAAAAAAAAGTAAAATAAGTTAACCCAGGTCAGGTTCGAACCTGGGTCGTTGGGGTGGAGAGCAGACGCGCTTTCCATTGTGCCACCAAGGCATGTGGCTTTTTGCAGGTCTACTATATATTTAAAGGAACCGCCCCCCCCCTAAAATACTGGCTATGCGCATGCTGCATCTATACTTATCACGCTACATAGTATCACGTTTTTACTACATAGTATCACGTTATTACTACATACGTATCACGTGATTACTACATAAGCTCCAAAAAAAAATTTCATGGTTGACTGCAATACGCTTCCGTAGGTTCAGGAGTTCTCATTGGCTTTAAAAAAATAATAAAAAATTATGTCCTTGTCCCGTCATGACAGATAAACTGTTTGCTGCCTATGCTGAGCCTGTATTTGTTGTGGATTAACATATAAATGACGATGGTTTTTATTAAATCTTTTGTTTAGGTATGGCGAGCGTTGTTGAAGGATATGCCTCTTGATTCAGTTCTAAAAATCCTGGGAAAACTAACGTCAAACAAACTTCTTGAACCAGGAAGCTCAGAAACACGGATGCGTTGTTGAAGGATATGCCTCTTGATTCAGTTCTAAAAATCCTGGGAAAACTAACGTCAAACAAACTTCTTGAACCAGGAAGCTCAGAAACACGGATCATATGTGACAGATTTCAGAGCGAGTCGGCTCTAAAGAAGGTACAATCCAAAATATAGTGTAATAATTATTTTGCCTTTTTAATTGAAGTTATTTAAGAATTAATTGTCTTAAAAATCACCAGGCGAAGATCCACCCGTTCAGCATTCTCCTGGCTTCAGAAAACTACAAGAGAGGTCAAGGTTTTCAGGGTAAAACAAAGTGGGAAGCAGACAGTAGCATCCTCAAAGCCTTGGACTCAGCCTTTTATAAAAGCTTTGTGGTGGGTGTGATTTTTAAACTTTCCCAGTTTTTACTGACTAACTTGAGACAACAATCAGCAGCTAAAAACACAAGTGCTCTAATGTTTACAGAATGTGAAGCCTGTAGGGAAACACTTTGTCGTGGCAGTCGATGTGAGCACGTCGCTGAGCAGCGTTGTCCCGGGAACAGCACTCAGCACTGCTGCAGCTGCTGCAGCTGTGACCATGGTAAGCCTGCAGCGGAGTGAGTACGGTATAGTTCCACTCTCTGAGGGTAATTACTGTACAGTTAGAGCAGCTGTGTGTTTAGGTGGGGCTCGGTTGGGCCACCCAGTCTCTGGAGGAAGGCTGGGTGAAGGAGTTGGTGTGTCGATACATTCTGGGGGTTCCTGCTGTATTATTATGATCCACAGGTTCTTTAGTTAATGACAGGAAGGGTGAAGGAGTTGGTGTGTCGATACATTCTGGGGGTTCCTGCTGTATTATTATGATCCACAGGTTCTTTAGTTAATGACAGGAAGAGGTGACTTCACAACATTTTTATGATGTCTTCTTAAAACATTTGCAATGTGTTAAAAGTTATTTTCATATAAGAGAGTATGATTTGATTTTAACTCTTGATGTATTTGTTACAGATTTTTGCTCAGACTGAGGGAAACACTGATGTGCTGGCCTTCTCTGAAGGACGAGTGGTTCCCTGCTCTCTTTCTGCCAGTATGACTCTTGCAGAAGTTACTGCTGAAGTGGTTAAGGTAAGCCAAACTGCCTAAATGAAATATTGACAGGCACTGATGAGTATCGTAGTTTAAAATGACAGACTTTTTTTCTTTCTTTTTTTTTAGAAAAAAAAAAGTCCAACTACAGTAGTTTTGTAAATATTTGCACTCTGTGTATGATTTTCCCATGGACACATCAGTTTGCCGCAGGGCTGAGGTACAGCAGCTCCATTGTGGATAAAATAGGAATCATGATTATTTTAATCAATGTTGTAATTACAGTATTCCCTCGTTTATCGCACCGGCAGCTCAGAGCGGGGTGGGGAGAGAAAAAAAAGATGAGCTGCGTTTGTACTGGCTGCTTAGAGCGGAATGGGGTGGGAGGGAGAGATGGTTGAGCTGTCTGTACCCGCAGTTCAGAGCTGAGTGGAGAGACAGCTGAGCTGCACATTGTTTGTTTTTAGCTTTTTAGCTATTGTGCACAGCTAATTAGCGATACACCAGTACCGACGGGGGGGGGGGATTCGGTTTGGTCATTCGGCGCGCTCTGTTTTGTTAATAAGGCGGGGTGCCCTGATGTATTGTGTCATGAATTGAGCATATCATGATCAGTGTTTCCCCTACATAACTTGCCATAGCGGGGGGGGGACAAAGACACGTCCGGAGCTGCGCAGTACCATAGTTGCCACGTCCGCTTATTATATGCGGCTTTGGGCTTGTTATTTTCTGCAGTTGCCTATAAATTTTATAAGCCACCTGTTGTAGCTTATTGGGCTTGTTTCGAAAGTTATGTCGCTTGTTTGGGCTTGTTATTCTTTGTTCTTTATTCTTTGTCAAGAGTGACAAGACCACGATAAAATGAGCTCCAATAAGTGGGGGAAATATAATAAAGAATGGGAGAAAGAGCGCACACTTAAAGCATGATTCAGGATAGAGATTAAATAAAGTTTTTTGTTGACTTAGCTTACTATGAGTTTGCTGTTTAATTTTTATTTTATTTTTTAATTTGTACGCATCCTTTATGATTGTCTGTTGTTGTTGTTGTCCATTGTTGTCATCACTCTTTGTTTAAAATTCAGGTCTCTCTGGTAAATGAGTCCCAGAGGCTTAATGGGATTAATTTGTATAAATATGCTAAATGTATTTTTATTTTTTAGAGTGGATATGTTCTTCAAAGTCTTTAGCATAATTTTGCTTTTATATGTAATGCCATAATAAATGTATGTTTATACTGTTTAAAAACGGCCCTTGTTTCACACAATGGGGTGGGTTGCCTGTTGGGCTTGTTTTGGGCTTGTTTTCAAAGAGTAATTTGGTTGTTCTGGGCTTGTTATCATGGGGCTGGTCGCTTGTTTCTGTCGCGAGATCTGGCAACACTGCACAGCACTCTGGTAGATGGAGACAAAGCCGAGAGCCGCGCGCAGTTTTAAGAGGAGAGGAGAGCAGAGGAGAGACGTGCTGAAGTGTTCAGTTTTATTTATTTATTTTTCGGTGAGACAAATGTGAGCCGTGTGCTCAGCCACGTGTTAATTTTTATTTATTTATTTTTTTCCGCCATGTGGAGGGTGACGTGAGCCGTGCGTGTGTGTGTGTGCGTGCGTGTGTGTGTGTGTGTGTGTCAGCGTGAGGGAAGAGGCTGCTTTTCACCTGCAGTGCGAGCTGCTAGTTCAGCATTCAGTCGCGACAGGTGGTTGGAGCGTTGGGTAGGCGGGCGCTCAGTTCTGTTGACGGGGCGGGGCGCCCCGCCTATATAATGGTAGGGGAAACACTGATGATATCATTTATTTTCCTGGGCAAGCTTTTTTTACTGGTATTATCGTGAACGATATGATATGGCCCAGCCATAATTACCATCTCATGTGGTACATGACATGAGATGGAAGAAAATGATGTACACAAGTAGTAGTAGTAAGTAGTAGCATGAAGTACGGTGCTGTCCAATGATGACAAAGAAGGTAATGAAGATGAGATTAAACTTGGTGCTTAGGCTTCATCCTTCTTAATAAAATTACAAGATGGCATCCTTTTCCACAACAGGCTTGTTTTATCCCCGTTAAAACCTTGTTCAGTCCTGTAATCCCCCTTGGTCATCAGATCTTTGAACTTGTGTTAAAAAAAACTCCTCCGCTCCTGTTGGCAAATGTAGCCTATCCGTGCAGAGAAACACTTTTTTATTCAAAGCATTCCCTGCTCCTCATATACATCATCATTTTTCTTCCTCTGTGCTGCTTGCTGAGAGATGATAAAATGGTAAAATTGTTTAACTTTGGTGTTGGTATCCAAAGTGATGTTTTTTTCTGCAGTCATTAATCCACAATCCACTGCAGCTTCCTTCTTAACGTGCTGTAAGCGGGCGGCAACAGCCGCATAGGTACGGTGATTTCCAAGTTTGTCCAGAAGTTAGACTTTCTCTTTAATCATCAGCATCTTGCACTGGCATGTCGCTTAGCTGCCAGAAAGTTTTGAACATAAACGTTTGGGAGCCGTCCAGTTGAAAAATAGCAGAGATAAAACCCAGTGCTCGTAGTGTGTTAGCTACCATACCATACCATTTTATTTATAAAGCACTTAAAACAGCGACAAGGCCAACCAAAGTGCTGTACAAACAGACAAAAACAGGCAACACATAAGCAACATACAAAATGAAGTAAAATCAGAATACAGGTAGTCCTCGACTTACGACGGAGTTCCGTTCCTACGCTCGGTCGTAAAGCAAATTTCAACGTAACTCGGAACATACATCCAAACTGCACGTTATACGTACAGTACTGTATTTTACCAAGCAATTAGCCTATCCTAACTCAGTACCCTACATAATTATCAAAATACACATACATTTGGGAGCCATAATGAAGGGGGAAAAAAAGTTAATTTCTTACTGGGAAGTTGGTGAAGCCGTTTTCTTCCGTCCATCCTCTGTATTCTCTATTGCGTTTACGACGTAAAACCGTCGTCCAGCTCGTTCCAACCGTTTACAGTAAAGGCTGGCGCAGAGCTCCGCGCTGGACCGAGCCCCGCGCGTTGCGCGTGGGGGGTTCACAGCAGAGCACAGCGTGTGGCTCCAACAGAGCTCTGCTTTCTTCTCACGTCTCTGTGAGCAGCTGCACGCGGAGGGGGACTGAACTGAGGTCGCTGATTGGTCAGACACCGCGCTTCGCGTAGGCGCTCGTAAAATTGGAGCTTGGCGCGCTCGCGTGAACGTTCAAAGGGCTTGTGCAGCGGCGACCTCACGGCGCTCACACAGCGGGGCGCCGCGCTCGCTCAAGCGCGGAGCTCTGCGCCGGCCTTTAATACAATAGTTTGAGGACTTCTTTGTCTTTTGCTGTCTGTGTTTTGGTTATTCTTGACACGTATGTGCTGCTGCATTACAAGCTCCAAGCCAAATACTCTCTGCTTGCTTTAAGACATGGTTCTTTCTGATTGTCCAGATCACGTAAAGTGAAAACCTGAGTACTGCAGCGTGCTTTAAGGGGTTTTGTCTTGCCTACAAACAAGGCTCAATGCTACCAAACTCCCATCAATGCTCAGGAATACAGACGCAGCTTAAACCCCGAGTTCGCTGAATAAACTTTCCCACCCTGTACCAAACTGTGCTCAACAGTTGGTGTGTCTGTCTATGTCAATGAGTATATGCATCTCTACAAAGAAAAAGGGCCCCTTCATTCCCCTCTGGGCTCTTATGCCTCTTATCCACAGGTCTGGTTCCTGTAAGGTCCCATTGTGGCTAGTTTGGGCCAGTTCCTATGGGACCGGTTTATTTCTGTACCCACTGCACGCTTAGGACCCCTTTAGTGGGCGTGAAGTTCTCCTGCAGTGGGCGGGTAATTCTCCTGCAGTGGGTGGATCATTAATATCAACGCTTCTAACCAGCTGGTGGCGCTAGTGATACATTAAGCTCTTTATTAACCACTAACACACACATTAGAAGAAGAGCTGGAAAAGAACACACAACCAAAGTGGATGAGCTTGTTTCTTTTTTGAACATTCTGCTTTGTCTGTGGCTTTTTCAGCCACAGACAAATGT